>MVGT01001983.1:18687-84758 GCA_002174775.1 Macleaya cordata | reverse complement strand
GTGGTACACCATCTGAGACTTTGCTAGGTGTTTTTGTCTTCAGGGCGGAATGGGACGTCAGGGAGACATGTACATCTAGGGAAGTCTGGGAAGTCACGATTATTTCCTTGTAAACCATGCTTGTGGTGGTGTTGAGTAACTAGTTTAGCTGAGGTTCGCATGCTTGCCCGATGGGTGTTAGACGCGGGGGAAGGTTGTCGGGGAACCTGCTCTGGATTAGTTGGGGGCCCTTGTCTAATCTGCAGTCGTCAAATTGTGCGTACTTGGTAGTGATCTCGAAGAAATTCTGACTGGGGTAACCCGGTCGTGTTCCTTGGCTATACTAGCAGAAGTACACTGCTATTGTTTGTATATGTATATGCAGGATTTTTCTTGATGTTTCAATCAACTATATAATATGCATTGCTTTTATAAATGCTTTTGAGTTGTTATCGGATTTATCGCTGCATGTGATGATATTAGGATGGTTGATCTACCTACTGAGTTTCTCACCCAATCATTTTCGTGGTTTTACAGTTGACGGTTGAGGATCGAGATAGGATCCTTAGTGGCGCTGTGACGAGGTTCTTGGCGAGGGATTTCCTGGTTTTGGGTTTTGATGTAGGTTTCCCTCTCTTCAGTCCCAGTGGATGTTTGGCTACTGTTTTATGGTTCAGTTGTGAGACTGATGTTACTTTGTTTACATGAAAACAACTCCTACTTTATCTTCTCCCACTATATATATTTTGACAGGAAACAACAAACATAACTATATATCATATCACAGTTATATCCATGATAAGTGAGTAATTTGAATGTCGTAGTTATTTGCAGGTTCCTCCTGGTCCTACATCGTTGGGATTTCAGTTGAGTTGAGAAAAAAAAATGGGTGGCAAATTTTTAGTGCATATCCTTGTTTAAATTTGCTTCCACTGCGTATTTCTTATATGCACTGTGTCTATTAGGTGACGAAAGGTCCAGTTTACAGGGGAAACTTTGCCGGATTTGAGTCTCGTTGTAGACTGATGGTAATGTCCCTTATTTTGGGGTACGGGGCGTTACAGAAATGAAGATGGAAAGCGTTTCTGTGAGAATTGCTTGGCTGTAGAGATGACCGAGAGAGAAAAAATGAAGAAGGGGGAGAAAGGGAGAGAGAGAGAGAAAAAGGATGTGTGAGGGTTTGAAAATTTGGGAGGGTTATAGTCTGCACGTGTGTAAGCAAAATTCGGGGTTAATCTAATCCGTTGGATGGTTTTATAAGTCTAAGTTCTCAGCCGTTGATGACAAACATAAATCCCATGAAAGATTATGAAGAAATCATTCCTCTAGTAAGTAATATTAAGATGTGATGCATAGCTTGATGGGTTATTCTTAACTATGTCCTCCAAGGTGAGGGATTCTTTCAGAAGATCGTGCGATGTACGATGGAAAGAGAAATCTAAGGATTTAAACAAGAAAAAGGACTAATTGTTCGGTCTGAAATCTTAAGAAACATAGATAATTTTTATTTTGATTTGTTGATGTTCATTATATGAAATACTTATGTTTGATATGTTGTTTGTACTGTGAGGGATGATTTATAAATCCCTACTGAGCGTTGACTCACTCTGTTCGTTTCATCCTTCACAGATCAGTGAAAGAGATACGTAGGAACGCGAGTTGCGGCGCGTTTGAGAAGAAGAAGACTAGGTAAGTCTTCCATGATGCTTTATTATATTTTATTTACTGGAATAAGGGTTAAGGAAGTTACTTGGACAAGATGGGACGTTTTTACATTTATTTGAGACTATTTTGGTTTTTGGATAGGAGGCTGGATTCTCTGACCAGCATTTAGTATTTTGAATATAATTCATATTTCGTTCATGGGATTATAATTTTGGTTGTATCTCTGGATTCATGAGATCCAGGAGAAGTTACAACCAAAATTTCGTAATTTTTGAAGATGGATAAGTTTTGTTTTTATATTTTATAATTTGATGCATGCAGACTGAAAGATGAAATCAATTTCACTTATTCAGGATTGCGTCTATATTCTGGATGAATCCCTTGGAAATTAGACTTTGGTTAAACATAAAAGATGTGGGGCTCTGAGTCTAGTTTCAGAGGATTCTGGCAGAACATGATTATGACACCCAGAGTGCAAACTACAAATTTTTAATTGAACGTCATGTAGAATATGTCTGTTGCATAAGGTCTAATAAAAGTGTTATTTTATGTAAGTTTATCTAACTTTAAATTATTTTAAAAATATTGTGAAAATGTAGATACATTTTTGAACAAGATGCCAGAAGGGTTACTGTTTTGAACACTTAGTACATTGCGTGGCATTCTGCAAAGTTATAAACTCACTGACTGTACGTTTTAAGAAACAAAAATGCTTAAGGCATGTGGACCCTAGAACCCTAGTCAGACCCAATGTCTTGCGTGGGCCTATGGTCAGGCCCAACCATATTGCGTTTTGTTTTGAAAACCCTAAATTAGACGTGGGCCCAGTTCGACTTAGTTGACCAAGACCTAAACCCAGTTTAGTTGGGCTTGAGCTAATTAGGGCCAAGAGAGTTGGACCAAAATGTATTTTAAAAACCCGCTTAATTAATGTTCCGGGCTTTGGATATTTACACCCAAGTGTGGTGTAAGTACACCCAAGGTCGGGGATGTTACAGTTGGTATCAGAGCTTAGGCTCAAGATCTTTTTGGAACTTGTGGAGTCTATTTGTTTGATTGTAAGGAGTATTTAAAAAAAAGAATATGGTATTTCCATCGGCGACTTGTTGAATTCCTCTTACTGAGATGCTTCTTCAAAAAAAAAAAACGTATATATGAATACGCATGTTTTACTTTGACATCGTTTGAACAAATGTTTTATGAGAGGATGGTTTACAAAATTTGTTCGATCGTTATTCGAATTTTTTTTTAAAGAAGAAATATGTATACATACTTTTATGATATTTTGTTTATCAAAACTTAAGTGTTGAAAAAGGGGAAAAGGGAAAAACCTTTTAAGTCCAAGTAGCATGCCTTATTCAAGTGGTTGGTGAAAGGTTTTACAACCTTAACCAAGTAATTGTGAGTATCGATATGAAACGACCCAGTAGATTAATAGAATCGAATTCTATTAAAGAAATAACACGTAGACCTTCGCAATATAAATTGTTTGGTGTGTACGAGGCTATATCTGGAGCAACAAGATGAAAGTTGCAGAGCATAACTTAACAACTTGAGTGTGACCCAGATAGGATGGTGGGTGCCCTAGGAAGGATTACCGATAACTTTCAAGAAGGTCGAGGGCAACGGAATCAATCACCACCTAAATCGGTGGGTGGGGAGGAGAACAGACAAGTTAGCGCACTGGAAGGATTTCTGAGGTTTCGATCGAGGAAATTTCAAGGGAAGGAGAAACTAACAAAAGCAGAATACTGATGAGGACATTGAAGAAACTCATAGCCTTTGGAAAGGTGGAGGAACATTGGGTGAGACTTGCCACTTACCTTCTAGTTTAGGAAGCAAATCGATGGTGGGGAACAACCGGATACAATCACGTTGTGGAGAAAACGACATAGACGGACCTTGAAGTGTATTTCGAGAAAAGTGTTTTCCTGAGATTGCACTGACGCAGAAAGGTGTGGAGTTCATTGAATTAACACAAGGCGAATGACGACAAGTCGGTACGAGAGGAAGTTTACTGAATTACCACGAAATGCATTACACGTGAGGACCACTGGACCACTGTAAGCACAGAAGTTCCAGGGACTGACAATGGGACGACAAAGGACCAATGCTCAGTGGAGCTGGTACATGCCACCTCAGCAAGGCTATTCTCGGGTACATGGACATATCAAACATACGACACCATCGAAAATGGGAGATTAGAACGACATCTTTGAAGTAAAAATTCTTGCCTAGTCCAGAGAACTTGGGCTAAGATATCATTGATATAGGTGCTACACATACATATGTGTTTATACGAAGGCTTGAACCCATATTTCGAGGTTACATCCTACTCATTGTATCTCCTATAAGGAGAACTGTTGCTTTAAAAAGTGTGTGTAGGGACTACCCTACATATCCTGTTGATCGAGAATCGTCAATAGATCTCATTTTTATGAGCATGGTAGAATATGGTGTCATATTCAGAACGGATTGATTGTCCTTTTGGTATGTCAGTTTGGTTTGTCTGAAAGGAAGGTTACCCTATTTCCTCCGAATAGACAAAGGATGTCGACCCAGGGAGATAGGAAGAAGAGTTTCAATTCATTGCTACCGGGTGTAGTAAGGCGTAAGTTCACTAATGAACATAGATCTTTGTTAGCATTCCTGGAGGAGAGTGAAGCTATAAACCATCAGGAAGGAGATATTCCCATAGTACAAGAGTACATAGATGTGTTCCCTGAGGAATTGCCTGGCTTACCTCCCCAGAGAGAGATAAAGGTTGCCACTGATGTGCAACCTAGAGCGAGGGAAACTTTATTCCACCATATTGGGTGGCACCCCCCAAGAGTTCAAGGAACTAGAGAAGCAATTAAGATAATTGCCACAACTTGGTTTCATTCAACCAAGTGCGTCACTATGGGGAGCACCGTATCGTCGTGCGGAAGAAGGATGGGTCAATAAGATTGTGCATTGACTATCGACGACTCAACAAGGTCACAATAAAAAACAGATACCCACTTCCTAAGATTGATGATCTTTTTGACCAATTGAGAGGCGCTAGATTTTTCCCGAGGATTGATCTGCGATTAGATATCATCAGCTCAGGAAAGAGAGATGGATATCGCAAAGATAACCTTTTGAACAAGGTATGGGCATTTCAAATTTCTACTGATGCTCTTCGGGTTAACCAACTCACCAGCATCCTTTATGGATTTGATGAACTGGGTCTTTTGACCCTATCTAGATCGTTTTGTGGTAGTGATCATGGATGATATCTATGTTCACTCGAAGACTCAGGTAGTACACGAGGGACACTTGAGGACAGTGTTACAAATCTTGAGAGAGCATCCGTCATACGCTAAGAAGAGCAAATGTGACTTTTGGACGACCAAAGTGTTGTCTCTTGAACGTGTAATATCTGAACAAGGAATTACAGTCGATCTGGCGGAAAGTACAACTGTAGTAGGATGGGAACGACCGAAGAGCGCCTTGGGATGCGAAGCTTCAAGCTTGGCTGGTTACTATCGGAGGTTTGTTGAAAACTTCTCGAGGTTGGCAGCTCCTCTTACTCGTTTAACTTAGAAGGACGTAAAATTTGAGTGGAGTCAAGAGTGCAAAAAATCTTCAGAGAAACTCAAGGAGAGATTGACAACAACACTGATCCTGGTGACACCCGAACCAGGAGTCGGATACGTCGCATACGGCGACGCACCAAGGGTCGATTTGGGAGAAGTTCTAATGCAGGAAGCAAACGTGGTGGCGGATGCGCTCAGCAGGAAGCATCAGGAGACAGTGGCAATGATGTTACAGATGGTGGACGAGTACGATCTTAGGGTGGAAAAAGGTGATGTGGGCGCATATGTGGCCAACATGGTGGCAGAATCGGGAATGATCAAGCAAATTGTGGAAGCGCAAAAGCAGGACGTGAGGCTAAAAAAAGTCCTGGGAAAAACTCGACACCAATGAGGCACCCGAAGGGCGGACACAAAGAACCGATGGAGGATTGAAGTTCCAAGGAAAGCTATACATACCGGAGGATGAAGCACTTAGAAAGGAGATCCTGACTATGGCACATGAATTGGTTTTCGCCATACACCCATAGAGCACAAAAATGTATAACGACTTGAAGCGGCATCTCTGGTGGAAAGGAATAAAGAAGGACATCAATTTGTATGTTTCTAAGTGTATTATTTGTCAACAGGTAAAGATCTTCATCACGATGGACTTCGTGAGAGGTTTACCTAAGACAGACAATGTTTCGACAGCATGTGGGTCATTGTTGATCACTTACGAAGGCTGCACACTTCTGGCTGTGAGGAATACAGATACAATTACCACCTTGAGTGAATTATATATTCGAGAGATTATCAAATACCATGGCGTGCCATTATCAATCGTCTCGGATAGAGATCTATTTTTCACCCTTAGGTTTTGGGAAAGATTTCAGAAGGCAATAGGAACACAACTGGATCTCAGTACCGCACATCATCCACAAATGGATGGACAGTACGAACGAACAATCCAGACATTGGAAGACATGCACTTCAAGGGCCTGGTTTGGTGTGTTTTCTTCTTCAAAAACTTAGAAAAAACTCAAGGTTCTAAAGCTTAGAGGAAGGGGAAGAAACTAGTTGATCAACCGTCACCAAATTGCGCGGTAAAGGTAGGGGAAACGCGGGTAGTTTGTAAGTATAAATTTATTGTTTTCCCTTTGATTTGAAGTTGAATATATGTTCATGAAGGGATGTTACATGTATTGATATATTTCATGATGTATAAATCCTATAAAAGATAATGAAGAAATCGTTCCTTTAATAAGTAATATTGAGATGTGATGCATGGTTTGATGGGTTATTCCAAACCATGTCCTCCAAGGTGAGGGAGTCCTACAGAAGATCGTACGGTGTACGATGGAAAGATGAATCTAAGGATTTAAACAAGAAAAAAAACCAATTGTTCAGTCTGAAATCTTCGTTAACATAGATAATTTTTATTTTGATTTGTTGATGTTCATTATATGAAATACTTATGTTTGATATGTTGTTTGTACTGTGAGGGATTATTTATGAATCCCTACTGAGCGTTGGTTCGTTTCATCCTTCACAGATCAGTGAAAGAGACACGTAAGAATGCAAGTTGCGGCACGTTTGAGAAGAAGAAGACTAGGTAAGTTTTCCATGATGCTTTATTATATTTTATTTACTTGAATAAGGGTTAAGGAAGTTACTTGGATAAGATGGGACGTTTTTACTTTGATTTGAGACTATTTCGGTTTTTGGACAGTAGGCTGGATTCTCTGACCAGCATTTAGTATTTTGAATATAATTCATATTTCGTTCATGGGATTTTAATTTTGGTTGTATCTCTGGATTCATGAGATCCAGGAGAAGTTACAGTCAAAATTTCGTGATTTTTGAAGATGGATAAGTTTCGTTTTTATATTTTACAATTCGTACTGAAAGATGAAATCAATTTCACTTATTCTGGATTGTGTCTAGATTCTGGATGAATCTCTTGGACATTAGACTTTGGCCAAAACATAAAAATGTGCGGCTCTGAGTCTAGTTTCAGAGGATTCTGGCAGAACATGATTCCGACACCCAGTACATAAGGTTGAATAAAAGTGTTATTTTATGTAAGTTTATCTGACTTAAAATTGTTTTAAAAATATTGTGAAAATGTGGATACATTTTTGAACAAGATGCCAGAAGGGTTAATATTTTGAACACTTAGTACATTGCGTGGCATTCTGCAAAGTTATAAACTCACTGATGGTACGTTTTAAGAAACAAAAATGCTTAAGGCATGTGGACCCTAGAACCCTAGTCAGACCCAATGTCTTGCGTGGGCCTATGGTCAGGCCCAACCATATTGCGTTTTGTTTTGAAAACCCTAAATTAGACGTGGGCCCAGTTCGATTTAGTTGACCAAGACCTAAACCCAGTTTAGTTGGGCTTGAGCTAATCAAGCCCAAGAGAGTTGGACCAAAATGTATTTTAAAAATCCGCTTAATTAATGTTCCGGGCTTTGGATATTTACACCCAAGTGTGGTGTAAGTACACCCAAGGTCCGGTACAAATGCAATTGAGAGAGCATTTGGAGTCTTGAAGAAGAGATGGCCAATTTTATCAACTGATTCATTCTACCCATAAAAGACACAAGTAAAAATAGCTCTTGCCTTTTTTTTTTTGCATAATCACATCATGGGGGTTGATCCAGCTAATCCGTTTTTAGTAGAAGTTGAAGGACTTCAAGCTTGTGATGGAAATATAGAAACATCTTTATCCATAACTCGTGCTACCCAATCAACACAAAGAACGGAGCAAGCTAGATAGGCTCAATTTAGGGATAATGTTACACATCAAATGTTTGCTGATTTTACAGATCAAAGAAACATAGAACTTTGATTTGATTTCTAATTTTTTCTATATTAAATTTTAGACATTCAAAGATTTAATGGAATGATAGATATCTTTTCTTTTGTCATTCTATTGATTGATGTTATAGTAACATCATTTCATAAGCATATTATTACTTCACAATAATCTGTGCGTTACTTGTGTACATTTACTCTATTCATTTTCTTTTCTTTTTTTGGACTAGTTGTTTTCTTATTAATTACTAGATGTTAGTATTTATTGTAGTCATTCTTATTTATTTTTAACAGCATTACTAGACATGGATTCCATTGATTTAGAAACATAAGCAGAAAATAAGAAAAAAGCTAAACAACTTAGGTGGACCACCACCATGGATAATGTTCTTATCGACACATTAGTATAACAAGCCCGAGAAGGCAAAAGTCATGGGAGAGCAGCATGTGGAAGATAGTAATCAATGCTATTGTTTAAAAGACTTGGGAAAAGGTAGAAAGGAAAAAATATAGAAAGCCGTCTGCGAACCATGAGGATAGAATGTAGAACATTTCTTGAACTAAAAGGAAAGAGTGGATTTGGATGGTCTCCAGATAAGCATACTGTCATTGCAACTGATGCTTTGTGGGATGAGCTTTTGGCAGATCTAGTTACGTATATCACTATTATTCTTTTTTTATTAAGAAATAGTTAAGTTAAGCATATCACTATTATATATTTTTTTTTTATTAAGGAGTAGTTAAGTGTATTACTCTATTTTTATTCTTTTTATGTGAACAATATTTTGTAACATATTTAATTTTATATGAATACTTTTATATGTTATTTCAGAAAGCAAAAGAAAAGTTCAAAGGATTTCGTGATAGAGGCCTAAAATGGGATTTCGACAAATTAACGACAATTATTGGTAATCATCATGCTACCGGGAGCTTGTCTTCATGTGGATTAGATTGCATTGATGCTGATAAGGTCGAAGATGGTAATGAACATGATTCTCAAGCAGACACTATTGAAGAAGGCATTGTAGTTGGAAAGAAAAGGCAACCACCTTCTATAGAGAAAGAAAACATGGGAAGGAGACTAACCATAATGTTGAAGCTGTAAAGGATTTGATCCAAGGTATGACTACAAAATTAGACAAGCTTTCACAATCAATGGACCCTATGGCAATTGGGGTAAAATTGCATGAAGAATTAATGAAGCTTGAGGGATTTAGTTGTGAATATCTTGATTCTGCATTTGAAATTCTTAGAAGAGATCCCGTGGAAACATAAATTTTTTTAATCAGGAATGCAGAATGTATAAAGAAGATGTTGGAGGGTATGTGAGAGGTCAGATCATCTCACCCTGAACTCTCATCTCAAAGTAGATTTATCCTACACTTCAGATTTTATGAGGTAAAAGATGATCAAACAAGAACTGTGAAAAACTAAACAAAAACTGTGAAGAACCAGAGAAAAATTCTGTATTGATGATCTGAATTCCTATTTCATTCAGTCGTGTCCCCTGTTTCTCTGACATAACTTTACTATTTATACCCATTTAGTAGCTTACATCTCACGCTACTTTTTGCCACGTCAGATTAACTAATGATTCTTCTCTACGCTCCTCTTCACGTGTTTCTTGGCTCGACATGCCACGTTATCTATTTAATAACTGTTTATTAGCTGGAACCCATTCGTACCTCTGTCTTCAAGTTTTAACCTTTTCTTATCAATTATTTACCTTCTTTACCATAATAGTAAATCTATCTACTTTAATCGATATCTTATTATTAGATGATACACTTCTACTTCTCAACGATTCATCTTGTTACTAGATGAATCTCTTTTAGTTTTGTACAAATCATCTCGTTCTTAGATGATTTACCTTACTAGAAAATACCTCCACATATTGCCTCCTTTTTTTGATAAATCATAATTTCATTTTAAGATTTTATTAAAATTTTTTCTTAAAGAATGATTAAAACATATAATTTTTTAAATCATATCTTTTCTCCCCCCCTCCCTAAAAGAAACTGAAAGCAACTACGCGGTTATTACAAGCGTCTTAAAAAGAAACTTTTTTCTCCTTTTTCTATATTTCAAAATTTGAATTTTGAAATAACTACTGAGGAAGTAAGTTTGACCTAAAACACAGTTTTCCTAAAAACAGAACTCCTTTATCTCTTTTGCTAAAAAAAAAGTTAAAAGAAAGAAAGAGACTTGGTCGAACAGTGAAAGTACTGAAAGTATGCCTCGTTGAACCATTGAAAGCATTCATCAAGATTTCAACATACCGTCATTTGTATTCATCAAGTATTGTACAGAACTTGGGGAAAAAATAGAAGGGAATAAGATTTCTGTAGCAGAAAGGCAACTCGATTGTGGCCTCCGGTTTCCATTGAGCCCTCTGTTGCAATCTACACTATCGTTTTACAACTGTACTCCTGGGCCGATGAACGGAAATTTCTACCGGATAATGCAGGTAATTGAAGAGTTCAATAAGAAATACTCGCTGAACTTTGGCATAGAAGAAATAAAGAAAGTGTACATCGTGCGAAGCACGCTTGGAAGTCATGGGAAATTCCATTATCTTGTGTCAAGAATAGATGAAACTCCCTGGATCGGTAGTCTAGAACCCGATCAAAATCTGGAAAGAAATTGGTTGGACAATCCCCTACTGGTATCCGGTAACTAGGAATGTACTGATGAAACCCTAGGTCGTGTGCCAAAGAATTTTGTACACAAAGGTAACTGAAAAAAATCCTAACTTTGCTCTATGAACAAATGAGGCGCAAAAACCCTAATTTAATTTTTTTTTTGTTTCTTGCCTCCATTCTGACCACAAGTAAAAAACCTATTGCAGTTCCAAAGAAAAAGGGTGAAAAATCCGAAGATCCCCTAAAGCCAAGAAAGATTACTCGATCTGTTGCGAGATCCATGCGATCTGTAAGTACTTCTGCAACCTATTCCGAAGTTCAAAAGGATAGAAATGACAGTGCAGCAGTAAACTCATATGATTTTCAAGGGAAATAACTCTCCTGGTTTCAGTGAAACTACGTAGTCAAAATCCGTTTCTGTCAAGAGATCCCTAGATAACTTCCTTCTTGAAAAAGAAAACCCAAGCCTTCCAAAAGTTGATACTATTTCTGTTTCAGAAAAAATTCTTGATGTAAGTCAATACAACCTAAAGATAGATGATTTTGACTTTGGTGAAAATAATTCTTCCCAAGAAGAAAAAAACCCCAAACTGGATACAGGGAACCCATCTAATCGAGATGATATTGTCCTGCAACAGGAATAACAAAAGTTTCCAGAAGAGTCCAAGAAGAAATTTTCTGTTTCTGAGAAAAGAAAATTTGTTCTCCAAGATACTTCTTTTGATGAAGTTCAATCTACACAGGCTCTTGTCAAAAAATCCATAACTACTAAAAGTACCAAACAACAGTCTTCATTAGAAGCTCCCAAGTCTGAACCAATTTTTAAAGATCCATCTTCTTGTTTTTCTATGTTGAAAAATCTGTGGATGCCTGAGGATGAAGGAAAGTTGATAAACTGGACAAATTCAAAGATTATCAAAGAAGGAGCAACATCGTGGATGATGGTAAGAAGAAAATCATAAATATGTTCTAATATAAGGAAAAAAATACATATGTAATGTTATAATATTTGTGAACATGGTGGACTATGTTTTAAGGTTCTTCATGACAGAGTTGAAGACTTAGGGAAGAGATGTGCTGAGATGGTTATTGTGGAGTCAAAATACAAAGAGTTGAAGCAAAAATACCAGCTCCTGAGGGAAGAGAATGATATTGTGATCGGAAAACTTGATATTGCTAACATATCGCTGGAAACAAACAAGAAGACGATATCTGCCCTTCAAGTTGTTCTAAAAGATTTAGAAAAAGATCATAACTCAAAAGCAGATCAGGTTGTAGGTCTACAAATGGAGAACAAAATCCTTATGGCGAAGGCATAAACAACTCTTATCGAACAACAAAAAAGGTTAAATGCCCAATTTCAACAATTTCTGAAGAATGACCTCAAGAAGAGAATTCCTAGAACTCCAGTGATCACATCTACTATCCAGGTGAGCAGTGTATCTAAAACTTAATTATCGAATTCTGCATTTCTTAAAAAAGATTAACTATGAACTATACGATTTTGCAATTTTGCAGGAGCCTAATGTGCTGTCATCATCAAGCAAAGATGCTCCACTAAAAACAGTCTTGCCTCCAGTAGAACAGAAGGAAATGGAAGAGAAAACGCAAGTAGTGATTGAATCTGAGAAGGGAATAAGTGAAGAAGTAATGACTTCAAAAGGTGCTGAACTAAGTGCAGAGTAAAAAATGTTGAAGTATCTGATAGATAGAATCTTATAATTACCTCTTCTCCTCTTACTAGACTCCCCCTTTTATGTGTATTTTTGCATGGACAAGGTTATAAAACTATACTCTTATCATTATACCTCTCCCCTTTTCTCTTTCTATTTTCTCTTTTGTGTTCTGTGACTTTCTGTCTAGGACTGCAAATATTTCTTCTTAGTACTAGATGAAATGTTATTACTGCAAGCAGTACATAGCTGAAATTGTTTATTATGCTTATGTATCGTGTATGTTTTGCTAGCTTTAGGGTTGTAGCTAGAAACTTCAGCTTTGATATTAGTGGTGAGGAAGCCTATGAAACCACTGCTTAGCTTTTCGATAGAGGTTAAGCTAAAAACTCTGAATTTTTGGGTAAAAAGTCTAAACCAAGCATTTAAGATGAAGCAGTAAACCATCGGCATTGTTGAGGTAGGAAATGCCGAAAAAGCATGAGCTTTTGTGTACAAGCTCTAAACCTGCCAGTGTGTTTGAGGTACAACTGAAAAAACCTTTTAAGCCTAGCTTTTGGGATGAACACTGGAAACCATGTCAGTTTTTGTGTAAACCGAAAAAACACCAAGATCTTAGGCTAAATCCTGGAAACCAGATGAGGACCCAGCTTTTGGGATGTAGCCAGAAACCCAGATCAATTCGTTTCTATATGAGATCCAATTAACCATACATTGAGAAAAGATATCATTGTATTATTTCATATATGAACTGATATTACATCATGTTTCACGGATAATACTTTTTGAGATTCATAATGTTCCATGGTGAACTAATGATCTCACCATCTGCCGTTACGAGATAAAACGAACCATGTCCTGCTACCTTATGGATGACATAAGGTCCTTCCCAAGTTGCTGCGAGTTTTCCTACGTTTGCCTCTTTTGTATTTGGAAAAATACGCTGCAGTACCCAATCTCCCGGAATTTACTCTCTTGGTTGTACCTTCTTGTTATAGGAACGTTGTAATGCACGATGATAATTCTCCAAGTTTAGAAGTGCTTGTTCTCGCTTGTCTTCTAAATCATCTACATGCATCTTGAGGCAAATATCATTAACATTTTGTAAAGTAAAGATTGTTCTTGTCGTGGAAACAAGCAATTCTGTAGGGATGACAGCTTCCATCCCATAACAAAGTGCAAATGGTGACTCCAACATCAATTTTTTTCTCATTGTACAATACACCCAAAGGACTTCATGCAGCTTATCTGCCCAAGTGCCTTTTCGTGCATCAAGCTTCTTTTTCAAATTTTCTAAGATTGTCTTGTTCGACGCCTCCACTTGACCATTACCTTCCAGATATCTTGGTGCAAAAAATCTTTTATTGTAAACAACATATAAAATAAGCAAGCTGAACTGAGGAATTGAAACACAAGCTGTATACGAGTTGAATATAAGATAAATACAAGATAAATAAAGGTAGACAAGGAGAATACGAGATAAACTTATAAATAATCAACCTTTGTTGAATATTGTATTGCATACAAAATGCTTTTACTTTTCCTCCCACAAATTGTGGTCCATTATCTATAACAATAGCTAAAGGCAATCCAAACCTGGAAACCAAAAAGTTACTTAGAGTAGATATGTGGAATTGTTGTAATATAATTTATGTGTATAACAGATGAAAGTTAAGAAAGTGTTGAACAAGGAAACCTGCAGATAATGTGTTCCCAGATGAATTTTATCACATTTTCTTCCTTTGTATATACTAAGGCCCCCGCCTCAATCCACTTAGTAAAATAATCAGTTCCTCCTAGCAGGTATTGATTACCGCCAAGAGCCTTTTCAGGAAATTCATAAACATAAGTTTTATTTATGGAAAAAATATTTTGAATAAAAATTATGGTAATAGTAAAATTACCAGTTACCTTAACAAATGGTCCTACAATGTCAAGTCCCCGCTGGACAAATGGCTATGGACTCAAAACATTTTGAAGCACAAATGCAGGTGACTGTATTTGTTTTGCATGCCTGCACCAACTTGGTTAAAGCTATATAGAAAAATTGATAGTTTAGAAGAGTGTTAGAATCTGTTATTGTAAATGTTACCTCTGCCAGCGATTACAACTTGTCACCACTTTATCAGAAGAAGCCTGCATGAGGGCCAAAAATAACCTTGAGCCCATGCTTTTTGTGCTAGTGTTCTTCTTTCGGCCTTTGTGTATCTCCTTGAGTAGAAGAACTCCCTTGTCTTTAGTTACACACTTGAGTAAAGGGCCAAGGTAAGATTTCTTGTATAACTCATCATTCAACAAGACATAACTCAATGACTTAATCCTTAGCTTTCGTGCTTCCTTTTTATCTACTGGTTGGACTCCATCTTTCAAATAGCTGTAAATTAGATACATCCAGTAATATTTGCCCAAACGATGGATACCTGACACTGATGCTGTAATGCAGACTCATTGAGTACATCGATGCTGAGTTTTAGTCCCTGGGTATTTGGTAACATCGAGGCAACGTATGCTAAAGCATCTGCATGCCTATTTTTACTACGAGGAATACGCTTCATGAGCATTTTTTTGAATTGCTGAATTATCCCCGTTGCCTTATCCAAGTACTGTATCATCCTGCCATCTCTTGCTTCAAAAGTGCCATCCACTTGGTATGTGACCAATTGTGAATCACTATAAATTGTAAATTCTTCTAGTTTTAATTCTTTTGCTATTTGAAGTCCTTTCAGAAAAGCTTCGTATTTAGCGTCATTATTCGAAACCACAAATTGTAATCTTGCTGACAACTCAATTCTATTATTATCTGGTATGATCACAACAACACCAATTCCAGCTCCCAGGTCGTTGACTGCACCATCCACAAATATTCTCCAACTACTTTCTGCAGTCCACAAGAATCATCTTCATCATCAATATTGGATTCCATCTTATGCTCAACATCACTTGTAGTGTCCACTACAGGGAAATCAGCTATGAAATCTGCTACTACTTGTCCCTTAACTGCAGTTCGCCTCTAAAAGCTAACATCAAACTGTGCTAGTTGAACTGCCCACTTTGCCAGGCATCCCATCTTCTGGTCCCTTGATAACACCATTTTCAAAGGGAACTCTATAATGACCTTTATTGAGTGTGCCTCAAAATAAGGACGTAATTTCTGAGATGCAAAGACTACCGCATATATGTGCTTTTCAGTGTTGGAATATTTCATCTCAGATACATTTAAAGACTTATTGATAAAATATATGGGTTTTTCAACTTTAAACTCATCACGAACAAGAACAACACTTACAGAGTATGTTGTAGCTGAAACATATAATCCCAAAACTTCTCCATCCACTGGGTGAGTAAGAACAGGGGCTTTACTCAAATACCTTTTTATACTTTCAAGAGCAGCTTGACAATCATCTGTCCAATCAAATTCCGTTTACTTTCATAATAGATTGAAAAAGGGTTGACACTTATCAGGTGATCGTGAGATAAACCTTCCCAAAGCTGCTAACCGACCAGTTAGTATTTGGACATCTTTTTTGCATCTTGGAGCTGGCATCTCTAACAATGCTCAAATCTGATCAGGATTGACTTCTATTCCCCTCCTGGTAACCAGGTAGCCCAAAATGTTTTTTGAATAAACCCCAAAAGCACATTTTGCTGGGTTTATCCTCATATTATACTCTCTAATCCGATCTAGTGTTACTTCTAAGTCTATAAAATATGTTTCTTTCTTTTTTCTTTTAACAAACATGTCATCCACATAAACTTCCATGGTGATCCCTATCATATCTTTAAACATATTGTTGACCAAACGTTAATAAGTTGCACCAGTATTCTTTAAACCGAGTGGCATGACACTGTAACAGTAAAGCCCCCTGTTTGTTATAAATACAGTCTTCTCTTTATCAAGTGGATTCATTGGGATCCGGTTGTAACCAGAATACCCATCCATAAAGGAGAGTAACTCGTGACCAGATGTAGCTTCCCCCATTCTGTCGATGTTCGATAAAGGATAACTATCCTTAGGACAAGCTCGATTAAGGTCTGTGAAATCAATGCATACTCAGATCTTACCATTCTTTTTAGGTACTGCAACAATATTAACAATCCATTCTGGGTACTGAACTTCTCTTATAAAATTTACAGCCAAAAGCTTATCAATTTCGTCGTTAACTGTTGTGTAGTAACGATATGAAAGTCGTCTTAGCTTTTGTTTGACTGCTTTGAATCCCTTTGGAAAATTCAGACTATGACAAGCAACTGATGGATCAATACCTGGCATGTCGCTTATCTTCCAGGCGAACAAGTCCATATTCCTGGTAAATAAAGCTATCAATTCTTGCCTCTGCGTATCATCTAGTTCCGATCTGATGAAAGTGCATTTCTATTCGTCACCTGAAGCAAGATTTATTTCCTCCAAGGTCTCAATAGTGGGTGACGGCTTAACTTCCTCATTCTCTATGACATTCTGAAAAAACAAACCTGTAGATGAAGATGGAGATTTATGATCACTATCCATCGCATCTACCAACTGTAATTGCTATTGTGAATTTACGGGATGTAAATCAACAACGGAATTACTGCACACTCGCACCGCTGTTTTGTCACCAAGTATTTCCATTACACCAGTAGAAGTAGGAAATTTAATCATCTGGTGAAAAGAAGACGGGACTGCTTTCATCATATGTATCTAGTTACGACCAAGTATGACGTTATAAGGTGACGAGTTATTCACGACCAAAAATTTTACCGAGTGCAACATCGGTCCAGCTAAAACTGGAAGCTCAATCTCCCCTTCTAGATAAGCATAAGTACATTAAACCCAATTAAGGGTGAACTAGAAGGTTTTAAATGTTCTTATTTAATATTCATCTTCTCAGCTGTACGCCAGAATAAAATCTCTGCAGAACTACCAGTATCAACCAAAATTTTGTGTACCTCCCAATTATCGATGAGCAATATAACTATCAAAGGGTCATAATGCACGATCCCTTCATTTAGCATATCATCGTCCGTAAAAACTATTGAAGAATTGAAACCAACTGATCTGTGTATCTTGGATTCAGAACCATACACCAGATTTAAATGTACTGTTCGACGCTTTAGTCCCCGGTCAGGTAACTCTACCTAAATAACTGGGGAGCTAGCAGGTTGATACAAGATGACGTTTACTATCCCTCGCCATTCTGGAATTCTTTCTGCATCTTGTTCTTGCTAGCTTTATTAGCTGGACTTCTATGATCAACAAACTCTTGAAGTCTTTCTTCCCGAATCATGCGCTGAATGAAACTTATTAAAGTTCTGCATTGTTTTGTTTTATGAGAGTATCCTTTGTGATAAGCACAGTATTCTCCCTTACCATTATTTTGAGTGACTGTGAAGAGCCTTTTCGGCCACTCAAAATAACTCTTCTCTTTGATTCTTTCCAGAATCTTATCTATAGGCATGTTCAAAGGAACATGCTGTTTCACAGACTCATTCCACTTTCTTTTTCTCTCATCTCTGATAGTTCTCCAATTTTTTACGTCATCATCTGTCCGCTACTTGTAGCTTGTGTATCTTGTGACAAGTTAGATGTGTCCGATGATCTTTTTACATCTTTCTTAGAGACTTCATATATGTTTGATCGACCAGCAGAACGAGCAGAATATTCATCTTCTAACTAAACATATTTTTCTGCTCATGAAATTAATTCTTGCATTGTTTCTGGAAGATCAATGACCAAAGTCCCATGAAATTTTGTTCATGGAATCAAAGCATTCTTACATGCCATTGTCACCGTTTTTCATCAACGGTGCCAATGGGCTGAGCAACGAAATGGAAATGCTTGGTAAAGTCCTTTAAAGATTCACTGTGCCACTGCCGGATATTGAATAACGAATCTATGTCAAGTTTTTCTTTTTTATTACAGATAAACAATTTTCGGATTTCAACAAACTTATTGATAGAGTTCATAAGAAGTTTCAAGAACTAGGATAAAGCTTCTCCAGTAAGACTTGATGGAAAAAATTTACAGAGAAAAGCATCATTTGTCTCCCAAATTGCCATTAACTGCTTGTAATGATAAACATGTTCGTAAGGATCAGAAGATCCGTCAAACATGAAAAACTTTGGAACCTGAAACTTTTTCGGAATTTCAACATCTCAAATATGCTTTCGAATAGGATCTGAATCCTCTTCAATGTCCAGCAAATGAAGTTGAGGCTGTTTTTGTGCTTTCGTCAAGAACTGAAGTAAATGAGTGGGAAGATAGGAGATGTTTAGAATCTTTTAGAACTTGGTGGATGCAAATTGGCTAGTCGTTTAAACTCTTATAGAGCAGGTCTATAATTAGTTTAGATCTTTTTTGGTAGTATTATTGGCTACTGGTTCTACTGGTTAAACTTTTTAGATGATGATTGTGGCGCCCCGCCCTTCGACCGACCGCCAATATCGAGCGAAGCAACTAAATTGCGTGCCCGAAAAACCCTCCGGGAGTGACAACTCTCTCCTTCCCTCTCGCCCCGCCTCTCTCTTATGAAAAGAGAAGGCTCGGAGATGCTGAGGTAACCTGAGGCATACAAATTGTTCTAATGGTCCTCGTGCCGCATGTCTTTGTCCGCGGAGGCCAAACTACTACTACTGCAATTGTCTCCTGGATCTTCCTGGTCAAGGGGAGAATCTGCTCCCGCCCCTTATTTTTAGGGTGAGTGTTTTGATGGCAGTGTTCCAAGATTGTATTTGTGTATGTGTTTATTCTGTAGATGCTTCTCTCTTTCTTTCTTTAAGCGCATTTTTTTGGTCGCTTTAAAAGAGGAAGGGGAGTCTCATCCTTTTTCAATGTTGTAGAGTCGCCACCTGAATTTGAAGGGTGTCAGGTCCCTCTTAGTTAGAAAAAGGCATTATATAGTCTCTTTAGAGAGAGACCAAGTAATATCTTCTTCCATTTGACTCGGTCTACGATGTATTGTATAGAGATTCAAGGTATGGGGTCCTAGTTACGGGTCTGGAAGGCGTTAGGCACCTCACAACCGCCCAATGTTAGTCAGTTTCTGCTTCGTAAATGGGGTTTTATTGAATATCAATGTTGATGTCTCATCTTATGTGCCCATCGTGTACGAAATCTCCTGCATAAGAAAACAGTTAGTTCGATTTTTATAAGAAAATAAAATAGGAAAGATAAGTACATTAGTGTAAATGATCTGACCTCTGCTTCGGTTATCTCAACCAACGGAGATAACAAGGTAGTTTTACCTATTCTTGCTTGCATTCCTCATCGCTCGGGAGGACTTAGGTGGATTGTTCATGCTCTAGGAGATCTTTGTATCTCTCGTCTTGAGAACTTTTCTATACTAGTGGTTGGGCTACAACTATTCCTTATTTGAAGAGAAATTAGCGTCTCATGGGGAATGGCCGTAACTCAGATGATGCATCCTTATTTGAAGGAGCATGAAAGAATTATGATGGACAAGTCGTGCCGATAATGCGTCCTTATTTGAAGGAGTGTGAGAGAATGGTGGTTAACGATTCGTGCCGGTTTTGTAAGTGGAAACCTCTTTGTGGGTGGAGTTCCCTCGTTTCTTTCCTTACTTGGAAGGAGTTTTGAAAGAAGATTGATTTAACAAGCCGTGCCGATTTTGTAAAAGAAACCTCTCTTCGTGAGTGGAGCTTTGGTGTTCTCTCCTTATTGGAAGGAGTTTTGAAGATATTGACGAGTCGTGCCAGTTTTGCTTGAATTCTTCACGAATTGATCATGCTGTCAATCGTAGAGTTTTCTCTTATTTTGAATTGGGAGGATTTGCCATCCCGAACACTATCTAATATTATGTAGCGTACTATGGAGTCATGCTAGAAAGCATGCTTCCTCAGAGACACACTACATTGATACTACTTTGACGATAACAACGAGTTTTTGTTTCGAAGGTTTACTATTTATTACTTTTCGAAAAGAATTACAATGCTTGAATGCACTATCTTTGAACAATGAATCATAAAGAGTTTACGGGTATTGAGTATATACCTGAGCGCTTCCTGGATTTGACCAGAAATTTGGGCAGAGGTTCGTTACTATTTCTCTTGTCTTCTAGTTTCGATAGGTTTCTCTGACGGATTCCTAATCGATTTTCCGTTCTCATCCTGAAGGCAGCAGGTGGCCTTCGAAGAGATTATCGAACTTTAGAACTAGAAAGTGCACGTAACTTGAAGACAAGCGTAAACGAAATTCAAAAATTCGAAAGTGGTTCGAACTCTGAATGAAAACCTTCTCGAGATTCAGAAAACGACAACGGAAAATGAATCTAAGACCAAAGTGAACTCCAAGGTGTTTCAGAGATGTAAAATGAAGGAAGGGGAGGGTCCTACTTATAGGACCTTTGGCCTTGTTTTAAGATGCACACGGATCTAAGGGATCTGCACACCTAGGTCGGCTGCGAAATAATTCGCACGTATCACTTTTTTGATAGGTGCCTAATAATAGGCATCCCTATCAATTTTTACCCCAGAAAACTTTACAAGCATGAAACATAGGCTTAGAAGGCCCAAACTTACATTTCTGTACACACTCTTTTGTAGAATAATGATAGTTAGATCAAACAATTCCTGAAAACATCCTTGGTTATGAAGTAAGGAACGATCTTGCGATCCGACGGTTGTTCGGTGCTTAGTACCTTCCTTACCCGTACCCAGATTCCTTTCCTCGAATCTCTGACTGCAGACCAGTACATGGATCATCGCTATGATTTCTTAAAAACTTAGAAATTAGGGTAATTTTCAAAACTTGGGTCCTGATTCCCTATAATCAGGTGGCGACTCCTATATTTTCAAGTATATACCCCATGTAGTAGAACTTTTGTTCGTCTTCCCTTTTTGCCCTCTCCGAGCGGCGGGAAGTGGGGCTGGGTGATAATTCACGGTTTCACAGATACTACGAAGTTAAAGTGGAAGATGAGAGGTTTAAAAATAAACCATTGTCTTAATAACAACTGTCTAAGTGACTTAAGCCTTAGTGGCATTCCGCAAGAGAGGTGAAAGATGATAATAAAACATCTAAATTGTCAGTTGTCTTATTGACTATGTCTTGGTGTCCCTTATCTTAGTGACTTCTCCGCATGTGAGGTATAACCGAATTTTGTTGGCTTCAGCATCTGCCCTGACGAAAAGTGAATATATTACTAATATTATAAATATTATAATATGAATATATGAGTAAGAGTATATATATATATATAATAATGCAGCTATATCGATTCATACTATTATGTCTTGTTTATTTCCTTATAGTGAAGAATTGTTGGTTTTCAAAAATAGACCTGTTTTCTATGGCTGACACCAAAAATATTGATTTCAAAAGTGTTTTCCAAAAGTATGTTTTGAGAGTATAACCTTAAGTGGTTGATTAGTTTTGAAAAGAAGAGTATGTTGTGTGGTTTTTCAAAGTGGATTTCAAGAGCATCGTTTGGAATGGGTTTTTGTGGCAAAAGCTGTGATTTTCTAAAAAAGGTGTCAAGTCATCAACCTATGTTTTGGTTGTACCTGCTGAGCTTTGCTCACCCTACATTTTTACCCCCTACAGGTATGAGAAGAAGAATAAGAAGTTTCACTAGAGAACTTGAGAAGAAATAGAAGAACTAGAAGTACGTACCAAGAACCTGAGACAGATGAAGATAGATTTAGATCACATGGGATATGGGAAGTTGATTTGTTTCTTTGTGAGGCGCCCCGCCCTTCGGCACCCCTGCGGCACGCGAAGAACCCCGCTGTGCATTTCGTGGCGCCCTTTCCGAGGAACGACGACCCTCTCTGTAACACCCTAGATTTTCTTAGTTGGGTTGGACCCGAAAGTGGGCTTTAAGCACATGGGCCAAAATCATCCCATAAAAGTTTGGATTTGAGTCCAAATTTTTAGTTAGTTAGTAGGGTGGAAACATAAAAACCTTACCCTAGGATCTATGCAAGCATAAAATGAATTGAAAATAATCATTTTTAAGAGTTTGAGTGCAAAAAGGAACTAATATATATATAATAATATATATAGGTATGGGGCGTCCAAGTGGGCCCCACATATTAAAAAAAATAACGTGGGCAACACATAGGTGCGCCACTTAGGTGGGGTATTTGGGTGTTTTCAAAAGCCTTTTTAAAATAAAACTCTATCTTTTAAAGTGTTTTAAAAATGATAAACACCTACTTATATTAGATAAATACTACATTATCCTTTTTAGTTAGACAATTATCCTCAAACTTGGAAAATAAGTATTAGATTGCAACCATTAGATCATGTCTATCTAAACTCTAGTTAATCCTAACCATCCAAAAAGTTTTCCCAAAACCTAAATATTCCTTGTTTTGAATTATCTACTAAAACTTAAATTCTATCCCTATTTTTATCTCCAATTCGTAGTAGATAATTACAACCATTGGATTAACTAGACTTTTGATCATGATCATTCAATTCAGATATAAATTAGAAGCTAAAAATTAGCCCTTTTCTTTAGAAATCGATTTTTATTAAGCTAGCATAATTATTTTATTTTTGGATAAATACAAGGGATAGTTTTTATTTTCAAAAAAAGTGAGTTGGATATGGTGAGGGGGGCTGGTCGAACCCTATAAATACCCCTCACCCTAGTTCGAACTCCTCACACCACTCAACTCTCTCTTTCTCTCTTAGTTTCTCTCTAGTTCTCTCTTTCAAATTCAAGAAGAAGAAAAATCGATAATCCTTCAAAATTCTCTCTTCTCTTCTTCATCTTCTTCTTATTTTCTTTCTATTTCTTTCTTTCTACTCTTTTCTTCTAAAACTTTTGTTGAAGAAGAAGCCAAGCTTGGCGCTTAGAAGATCTTCGGAGAAAAGCCATTCTTAAAGCCTTTAGGATTTTAAGCAAACAAGGTAGGGAAAACCCCCATCCTAAACTTGTTTTTTAATAATTTCCTTAAAATCGTTTATGAAAATGTGTTTTCAAAAAGTTGTTTTTACAAATCATCATGTTTTCAAAATTGGTTTTCTACAAAACAATATACATGTTTTCAAAAAGGTTTTCTGCATAAAATTGCATTGTTTTGGGTGTGTGATCACGAGTGTCTGAATAATAAGCTACTTCAAGTTAAAGTAGAAGATGAGAGGTTTAAAAGAAACCTTGGTCTATATGACGTTGTTAAGAAAAGTTTTAGTGACGTTGTCTTCGCAAGAGAGGTGAGTTGTGATATAAAATATATCTAATCATCAGTTTGTCCCAAGGGACGTTGTTTTTGTCTTAATTGACGTTGTATATGCCTTAGTGGCATTTCTGCAAGAAAGGTTTATCTGGATCCGTCCAAAAGTGACGGGGTTGGCGATCGTAATAGCCATTGGTAGGCTGCCGCAATTGCCCTGACGAACAAGTGGAAATAAATTATATATAAAAATATATATATATAAGGAAGGTATTGGTATATATATTCTATACTCAATCTTAATAATGAAACTGTGTTTGAAAAGTATATTATTTTTGCAAAAGTTTTGCGTAATGATATTTGTTTTCAAAATCAAAAGATGTTTTCTTGTTTTTGAAAAGGATTTGGCCAAAAGCTATAACTAGCACCAGTTTTTAAAAGGTAAGTTTTCTAAAACTAAAGATCTTTTGTTTCGGCATGCATACATGGGATTAGGGGGTAAAGGTTTGTTTGATTGTAAAGTTATGGTGTTAGTTACTTAACCTATATTTTGGTTGTACCTACTGAGCTTTGCTCACCCTGCGTTTTCCCCTACAGATCTCGGAGAGAACTGGGAAGCTTAGGCGTCAAGAATTAGAGTAGAGTTCATTGAATTAGAAGACAAGTAGGTTGTATATATATTCTCTTAGCAAATAATAAGTGATGTTTACATCACATGGGAATTAGGAATTAAGTACTCTTTATTTCCTTTGTTTCAAACAATGGTTCAATTTCTTTTCTTTCATTATCATTGTTTCAGAGAAGAGTTCTTTAGATCTTATTTAAATAAAGTATTTGAGGTAGTTTATTACATTTGTTCATATCTATTACCTTGAATATCCATTCTTATGAGTTTCTTTCTGTACCTAAGAGCCACATATTCTTTCTTTAAAACTACTTGCATTTTTATCAAATGCTGTCAAAATACACAAGCTGAAGTTTGTGGACATTTTCTGAGCTGAATGACCTAGAATTAGGCTCTAGCCAAAAAACAAAAGTTGGAGATCTCTGAGTCTAGTTTCCAAGATCAAACGGTTCCTAAATCCTATTTGAAACAAACCAGATACACCCTTTTTATTGAAACTATTGCAAATCAGTCTTGTAAACCCATTGTTTTCAATTGTATATTTGCACTCTTGAAACTCTATGCTTCCTAAACTCTTTTAAACTGATTTGCTTATCTTTTGAACCTAAATAGTGTTTTCATTTTCGCACTTATCCACCTTAAGGGACACCTCGAGATCCGGGTCATAGAATCGACTCGAAAAATGGGTCGAACTATTGGAATTTAGGGTCGAGGCGTCACAATCTCTTTCCCTCTCGCCCTGTCTCTCTCTTACAAAAAGAGAAGGTTCGGGGATGCCGAGGTTGCCTGAGGCGTAGGAATCGTTCCCTGGTCGAGGGCTTTTACCTTGTGCCAGTGCGGTCCTGCCCTTCTGGGAGGCCTAACCACTGCTACCGCAATCGTCTCTTGGGTCCTCCTGGTCGAGGGGAGAGCCTGCTCCTGCACCCTCCTCGGGGACACGAGTTTCTTGGCGGCAGTGTTCCTTGGTATTCATGTCTGTATGTGTGTGTGTGTGTATCTATTCTGTAGATGCTTATCTCTTTCCTTTATTTAGTGCATTTTTCTGGTCGCTTAAGAGAGAAAAAAGAGTTTCATCCTTGGTTCAATGTTGTAGAGTCGCAACCTGAATTTGAAGGGTGTCAGGACCTTCTTGATTAGAAAAAGGCATTATCTAGTTTCTTTGGAGAGAGACCAAGTAACAACTTCTCCCGATTGACTAGGTCAACGATGTATTACATAAAGATCCTAGGTACGGGGTCCTGGTTACGGGTCATGAAGGTGTTAGGCATATGACAACCGCCCGACGTTAGTCAGTTTCTACTTCGTAAAGGGGATTTTACATCAACATTGGTGCCTCATCTTATGTGCATATAATATGTGAACTCTCATGCATATGAGAATAGTTAGTTCAATTTTTTATAGAAAAATAAAATAGGAAAGATAAGTGTGGAGGTATTTTCTAGTTAAGTAAGTCATCTAAGAACAAGATGATTTGTCTGAGACTTAAAAGAGATTCATCTAGTGACAAGATGAATCATAAGTGGGTATAAATAGTAAAGTAATGTAAGAAAAATGGGGGGGGTGACGATTGGATGAAAAGAGAGATTGAGATCGAAATAGAACTTTTTCTGGTTCTTGTCAGTTCTTGTTTGTTCTTCACATTTCTTGACTAGTGCTTCGCAATCTTTACTTGTTCGTCTTTCATCTTGTATGATTTGAAGAGTAGGATTGATCTACTCTGAAATGAGAGCTCAGTAAGAGATGATCTGACCTCTCATTTTTGGCGCCGTCTGAGGATCGAGCTCAATATTTTTTTTAATTGTAATTTTTCGTAAAATTACGATGCCACCTTGAAGAATTGTTGCTCAGAAAGGGGTTCCTAGTAGTTCAGAGATCGAAAATCCAAAAACTATTGTTCTTGATCCTGAACAGCAGCAGATAGATGGAAACTCCATTATCAGCAAATTCTGAGCACGAAGCTCCGATGAGTGATTCTGTTATGTTACAACTTTTAACAGTTGTGCAGAAAATACAATCTGATCATGTGGAGTTAATGAAGATGTTCAAGTCACAAAATGAATCACATCGATCGAATATCGAAGATTTAACTCCAGATTTGCAAGAAACTAATCCACAATATACAATTCGCGTGGAAGAAGAGAACAACCTTCACACCCCAAATGGCGCTGATGTTAATTTAAAGACAGAGTTGGAAGCTGTTGTTCGACAAGGTAAAGATGATTTGCTTAAATTCTTGACGAAAGCACAAAAATAACCTCCACTTCATTCGGTGGACATTGAAGAGGATTCAGATCCTATTCAAAAGCATATTCGAGATGTTGAAATTCTAAAAAAGTTCCAGGTTCCCAAATTCGTTATGTTCGATGGATCTTCTGATCCTTATGAACACATTGATCATTATAAGTAGTTAATGGCGGTTTAGGAGACAAATGATGCCCTTCTCTATAAATTTTTTCCGTCAAATCTTATTGGAGAAGCTATATCCTGGTTCTTGCGACTTCCTATGGACTCTATCAGTAAATTCGCTGAGATCCGGAAGTTGTTCATCCTACAGTACATCTGTAGTAAAAAGGAAAAGCTGGACATCGATTCTTTATTCAATATCCAGCAGTGGCACGGTGAATCTTTAAGGGACTTTACTAAGCGCTTCCGTTCTGTTGCTCAGTCCATTGGAACCGTTGATGAAAAGACGATAACAACTGCTTGTAATAATGCCTTGATTCAGGAACAAGATTTCATGAAACTTTGGTCGTTGATCTTCCTGGAACGATGCAAGAATTAATTTCACGTGCAGAAAAATATGCTAAGTTAGAAGATGAATATTCTGCTCGTTCTACCGGTAGATCAACCATACATGAAGTCTCTAAGAAGAACGTAAAGAGATCACCGGATCTATCTACCTTGTCACCAGATGCACAAGCTAAAAGACAGCGGATATATGATGATGTAAAGAATTGGAAAGCTATCAGAGAAGAGAGAACAAGAAAGTGGAATGAATCTGTGAAGCAGCATGTTCCTTTGAACATGATAAAATTCTTGAAAGAATCAAATAGAAGAGTTATTTTGAGTGGCCGAAGAAACTCTCATCGATTACTCAAAATAATGGAAAGGGAGAATACTGTGCTTATCAAAAAAGATACTCTCATTAAATAACACAATGCCGAACATTAATAAGTTTCATTCAACGAATGATTCGAGAAGAAATACTTGAAGAATTCGTAGAACGCAGAAATCTAGCTAGTGCAGCCATTCACCAAAAACAAAATGCAGAAAGAATTTCAGAACGGCGAGGGATAGTAAACGTCATCTTGTATCAACCTGCTAGCTCTCCAGTTACTTCGGTAGAACTACCTGAACGAGGGATAAAGCATCGCGCATCGCATTTAAATCTAGTAATATGGTTTCGAATCCAAGATGCACAGTTGACAAACAAAAATGCACTTTCATTGGATCAGAGCTAGATGATAAGCAGATGCAAGAATTGATAACTTTACTTACCAGGAATATAGACTTGTTCGCTTAGAAGATGAGTGACATGCCAGGTATTGATCCATCAATTGCTTGTCATAGTCTGAATGTTTCAAAAGGATTCAAAGCAGCTAAGCAAAAGCCACGAATCCACTTGATGAAGGGAAAACTGCATTTATAATAGACAGGGGGCTTTACTGTTACCGTGTCATGCCATTCGGTTTAAAGAATGCTGGTGCAACTTACTAATGTCTAGTCATCAATATGTTTAGAGATATGATAGGGATCACCATGGAAGTTTATGTGGATGACATGCTGGTTAAAAGCAAGAAGAAAGAAACGCATTTCACAGATTTGGAGGCATCACTGGATCGAATCAGAGAATATAATATGAAGATAAACCTTGCAAAATATGCTTTTGGGGTTTGTTCAGGAAAATTTTTGGGTTATCTAGTAACCAGGAGAGGAATAAAAGTCAATCCCGACCAGTTTCGAGCCTTGTTAGAGATGCTAGCTCCAATAAGTAAAAAAGATTTCCAAATTTTAACTGGACGATTGGTAGCTTTGGGAAGATTTATCTCCCGATCATCTAATAAGTGTCAACCCTTCTTCAATCTATTGCGAAAGCAAACAACATTTGATTGGACGGATGATTGTCAAGCTGCCCTAGAAAGTATAAAAAGTTATTTGAGTAAAGCACCTGTTCTTACTCGTCCATTGGATGAAGAAGTTTTGGGGTTATATGTTTTAGCGACAATATGCTCTGTAAGCGCTGTTCTTGTTCGAGATGAGTGTAAAGTTAAAAAACCCATATATTTTGTAAGTAAGTCTTTAACTATATCTAAGATGGAATATTCCAATATTGAAAAGCACATATATGCGGTAGACTTTGCATCTCAGAAATTACGTCCTTATTTTGAGGCACACTTAATAAAGGTCATTATCGAGTTTCCTTTGAAGATGGTGTTATCAAGAGACCAGAAGATGGGATGCTTGGCAAAGTGGGCTGTTCGGCTAGCACAATTTGACATTAGCTTCCAGCCATGACCTATAGTTAAGGGGCAAGTAGTAGCAGATTTTGATGTTGGATATAAAATGAAATCCAATATTGATGATGACGATGATATCTTGTGGACTGCAGAAGGTAGTTGGAGAATATTGTAGATGGTGCAGTAAACGACCTGGGAGCTAGAATTGGTGTTGTTGTAGTCACACCAGATAATAACATAACTGAGCTATCGGCGAGACTACAATTTGTGGTTTCGAATAACGAAGCTGAATATGAAACTTTCCTGAAAGGACTCCAAATGGCCAAAGATTTGAACTTAGAAGAATTTACAATTTATAGTGATTCACAATTGGTTATGTATCAAGTGGATGGTACTTTTGGAGCAAGAGATGACATGATGATACAGTACTTGGACAAGGAAATGGAAATAATTCAACAGTTCAAAACGTGCTTGTGAAACGCATTAGCAATAAGAATAGGTATGCAGATTCTTTAGCATACGTTGCCTCAATGTTACCAAGTACCCAGGGAAGAAAACTCAGCATCAATGTACTCAATGAGTCCGTGTTACTGCAGCAGTGCCAGGTATCATCTATTTGGGCAGATGTTACTGATAGCTGGATGTATCTAATTTATAACTATCTGAAAGATGGAACCAACCAGCAGATAAAAGAGAAGCACTACGTTTTGTTGAATAATGAGTTGTACAAGAAATCTTACCTTGGCCTTTTACTAAAATGTGTAACCGAAGAAGAGGGAATTCTACTACTAAAGGAGATACATAAAGGCGATTGTGAAAATCATTCCGGAAGAAGAACTCTAGCACAAAAAGCACAGGCTCAAGGCTATTTTTGGCCTTTTATGCAAGCAGCTTCTGATAAAGTGGTAACCAGCTGTGATCGCTGTTAGAGGTATAAAACAAGATGACAGGTTTGACGGCACGTCCTTTATCTTCTTTATTTTACCTTTTTTATTACTACCTATGTTTAACCAAGATGGTTACAGGCATGCTAAGCAAATACATGCACCAGCATTGGAGCTTCAAAATGTCTTAAGTCCATGGCCATTTGTCCAATGGGGACTTGACATTGTAGGACCATTTGTTAAGGTAACTAGTAATTTTCCTTAAACAATTTTTTTTTTATAAAATTTTTTTGCCATAAAGAAAACTTATGATTATGACTTTCTTGAAAAGGCTCCTGGCGGTAGTCAATACTTGCTGGTTGGAACTGATTATTTTACTAAGTGGATTGAGGCGGTGGCCTTAGTATATACAAAGGAAGAAGATGTGATAAAATTCATTTGGGAACACATTATTTGTAGGTTTCCCTATTATAACCTTATATGGTACTTTAGCATTTTTACTTTGGAGCAACTTCCACACCTTCAGCAATCATGTTTTCTTTCTCAGATTCAATCCCTGCTCGGGTCTTTTCTCCTATTTTCTTTTGTTCTACTGGAGGCAAGACTATTTTTAGTGGAGGGATATCAGCTATTGTTGGGGACACATTTACTTCTATCCCTGCACCTTTGCTTGAGGATGCCGACACTATAGACTCCTGCACATTTGCAACGCCGTATAGTGTATAGTTAATATTTGGTATGAGGTTCAAAATACGATAGTTAATTTTCAGGTGCACTACTCACCTTGATGGTAGATGTGATCATTGGAGTTCTCAGAATTATCTTTTTGAGTTCATTTTTTAGAAATTGCTGAAATTTTGGAATTCAGTCTTTTCTGCTGTTCAATAAGTGTTGCTTCTGCTTTCGCCATAAGGTTCCTATTTTCCATTTAAAGGTTAACAACTTGATTTGCTTTTGCTTTATGTTCTTTTTCCAAGTCTTTTACAACAACTTGAAGGGCAGATAGTTACTAGCCATAGTTTCATTGCCACACAATGATGCACACCCAGTTGAGTAATTTTGGCTGTCTTCTTATTTATTTCCAGTGAAAGATTAGCAATGTCATTATCTTCCTTCAACAGCTGGTGCTTTTGCTTCAACTCTTTGTATTTTGACTCCACAACACCCATTTCAGCACATCTTTTCTCTAAGTCTTCAACTCTGTGATACAAAGCCTTCAAACATAGACCACCCTGTACACAAAAATTATAACATTATATATGCATTTAAAAAAAAAAAAAGAGTATTAGTCCCTATTTATTATATTTTTCCTTACCATCATCCATGATGTTTCTCCTTCTTTGATGATCTTTGAGTTTGTCCAGTTTATCAACTTTCTTTCATCTTCCAGCATAAAGAGATTTTCCAACATAGTAAAACATTGGACGAAATCCTTAAAAATTGGTTCAGACTCAAGAGCATCTAATGGAGGCTGTTGATGGGTACGTTTGGTAGTTGTAGATTTTTTGACAAGAGGCTCTGTAGATTGAACTTCATCAGAAGAAGTATCTTGGAGAACAAATTTTCTTTTCTCAGAGACGGAAAATTTCTTCTTTGACTCTTCTGGAAACTTTTGTTGTTCCTGTTGCAGGGCAATTTCATCTTAATTAGATGGGTCCCCCGTATCCACTTTGGGGTTTTCTTCTTTTTAGGGATAGCTATTTTCACTAAAGTCAAAATTATCTTTATTTAGGTTGTATTGAGATACGTCAAGAATTTTTTCAGAAGTAGAAATAGTATCCACCTTCGACTGACTTAGGTTTTCTGTTTCTAGAAACAAGTTATCTAGGGATCTCTTGATAGAAATGGGTTTTGGCTCAGTAGTTTTGCTGAAACCAGAGGAGCCAACAATGTTGGGTTTTCCTTGTAAATCATACGAATTTACTGCTGCACTCTCATTATATCCTTTTTAACTTCAGAATAGGTTGCAGATGTACTTACAGATCGCATGGATCTCGCAACAGTTTGAGTGATCTTTCTTGACTTTATCGGATCTTCGAGTTTTTCACTCTTTTTCTTTGGAGCTGCGACAGGTTTTTTATCTATGGACAAAATGGAGGCAAAAGTTAGGTTTTTCTATTACGCTTAATTTAATCATAGAGCAAGATTAGAGTTTTATTTTCGGTTACCTTTATTTACCAAATTTTTTGGCACCCGACCTAGGGTTTGGTCGGGACATTCCCAGTTACCAGATACTAACAAGGGATTGTCCATCCAATTTCTTTTGAGATTTTGATCCGATTCTAGATTACCGATCCAAGGTGTTTCATCTGGTCTTGAAACAAGATAATGAAATTTCCTGCGACTTCCAGGGGTGCTTCGCAGGATGTATACTTTCTTTATCTCTTCTATGCCAAAGTTTAGTGAGTTTTTCTTGTTAAAATCTTCGATTGCATGCATTATTCGGTAGAAATTTCTGTTAATCTGCCCAAGAGTGCAGTTGTAAAACGATAGCGTCAATTGCAGTTGAGGACTTAACGGAAATCAGATGCCACATTCGAGCTGTCCATCTACTACAGAGATCTCATTCCCTTCTGTTTTCTCCCCAAGTTGTGTACCATACTTGATGAATACAGATGCAGGAATGTTAAACTCTTGATGGATGCTTTCAATGGTTCGCCGAGGCACTTTTCTAGAGATTTTTCTTCTTTTCTTTTCTTGAGATTGTTTTTCTTTTCTCTTCTTCGACACATGAATAAGTGAGTATTGCTTTTTAAAGAGGTAAAATTAGGTTATAATAACTTACTCGGTAGTTGTTTCCTAATTCAAATTTCAAAATTGAAATATAGAAAGAGGTAGAAAGGGATAAGACGGTTGTGTAACTGTGTCGTTCCTTTCGATTTCTTTCAAGGGGGAGGGGGGAGAAGAATAGATATACGATTTAAAAGCAATTAAATATTTTTTAAGAAATATTTTTTAAGAAAAGTTTTCTTAATAAAATCTTAAAATGAAATTACGATTTATCAAGAAAATGAGGAAATATGTGGAGGTATTTTCTAGTAAAGTAAGTTATCTAAGAACAAGATGATTTGTCTGAGACTTAAAAGAGATTTATCTAGTGACAAGATGAATCACAGAGAAGTAAAAAGTATAACATCTTGTAATAAGATATCAGTAGAAGAAAGAATAGATAAATTTGTGGTGAAAAAGGTAAATAATTGATAAGAAAAGGTTAAAACTTGAAGACATAGGTACGAATGGGTTCCATCTAATAAACAGTTATTAAATAGATGACGTGGCATATAGAGCCAAGAAACAAATGAAGAAGAGCGTAGATAAAGTCACGTGAAGAGGAGCGTAGGGAATTAGTCTGACATGGCAAATAATAGCGTGGGATGTAAGCTACTAAGTGGGTATAAATAGTAAAGTAATGTAAGAGAAACATGGGGACGATTGGATGAAAAGAGAGATTGAGATCGAAATAGAACTTTTTCTGGTTCTTGTCAGGTTCTTGTTTGTTCTTCGCAATCTTTACTTATTCATATTTCATCTTGTATGATTTGAAGAGTAGAATTGATCTACTCTGAAATGAGAGCTCAGTAAGAGATGATCTGACCTCTCAATAAGTATATTAGTGTAAATGATCTGAACTTTGCTTCTGTTATCTCAACGAACGGATAGTACAAAATTGGCTATACGTAACGGTTCAACAATTAAGAAATATGACGGTTTTCTTAAAAATAGTTACAATAAATATTTTGTGACGATTGTAATTTTAAACCGTCACGGAATAATGATTAAATAGCGTAACAATTACCAAACCGTCACTTTAATGGTATTTAGAAACAGTTTTAATTGAAAATGGTTACGGAAATACTTGTAACGGTTTCAAAACCGCTACCGATATATAGTTTTAGATAACATGTTTTAAAAAAACAGTAATAAAAAATTGGGATTTTTTTTAGGACAGTCCCTCGTACAATTAGTAATTAGGGATCAGTCCCTGTTTTCTCAAAAAGCTGAATTTGATCCCTTTTAGATTGAAACTGTCGAACCACCATTTTATACTGCATTCTTGCTTACACGTGGGGGATTTTGACGACCCCTTCACGTGCTAAACACGTGAAGGACTTGAAGATTCGTTATTTTTAATACCCCCAACAAAGATGATGCACCTGACATACCCATCCCCACTTGGCTTCATCTTTTTAGTTTAATCCGACGACTAGAACATAAAAATCCTAATCCAATGGCCACAGTATAACAAAAGCAGATGGCAGCTTGAAGGTCGTTAATGGCGTTGTAGAAGACAAAGTAAAATGTTGAATACTAAGTTACTAACGGAGACTTCTTAAGAGGCTTCATCAAGAAGGTACCATCCTGTAATTTCCAAGTTAATCCAGCATGTTAACGACGACTCGATGAAATGGTTTTATGTGAAGAAGTATCTAAGCTAAGGCCAAAAAAAAAATAAACCCAATCGATTAGAGCTACATAAACTCTGATTTTCAAAGGATTAACCAAAAAAGACATTCCATATTTACTTTACCTCTCTCTATCTCTATCTATCAGAGCATAAGAGCTGAGAGATGACCAAACTAATGCTGTAATCAGAAAATAGTCGATACAGGCATATACAAACAAAGGTTTTAGTTTGAACAATACTAGAGAAAAGGGGGAAAAAGGGTTTTTTATTCATGTATGGGAGTTAATACCAGCATGTTTTCAATGCCAAAAGAGAAGATCATGCGAACCAAATGCCTAAAATATCAATTAAATACATTCCATCATAAATCTAATATAAAATCTATACATAAACAACAAAAGATGTTTTTTGAAACCCAAGCTAACAACTTTCGTTCAAACAGGAAATCATAGATAAAAATTGAAACGGAAAAAAAAGAAGAGAAACTCCCATGAATCATACAAACAAAAACATAATATAGATTACAAATAGAGCTGAAAATTACAAAGCTAGAAATAAAACCTTGTTGAGGAGAAATATATCATCTGCCATCTTTTCCTTTCAAATAACAAATTAAAAGAAGGGCATTGGCAGCTCAGATTTTTCTCCACTTCTTCTCTATCTAAGACAGTCTCAGAAGAAGAAAGGATAAGAGAAAGTTATTACAGCAATCCTAAGTTTTCTCGTTCACTCTCTGTCCTTCTCCCCTTCTTTCACTCTCAAGGCCGCCATTAACGACCTTCAAGCTCCCATCCATGTTATACAGTGGCTGTTGGATTAGGATTTGATGTCCTAGCCATCGGATTAAACTAAAAAGATGAAGCAAGGGGGGTTTGGTTAGTCAAATAGGTTATGTTTAAAAAACCCTTTAAAATGAACGAATCTTTTCCTTGAGGGTGTTTTTGTCAAAATCCCCACGTGCTAAGCACACATGCATTATAAAACGGTGGTTTAACAATTTCCATCCAACAAGAACCAAATTCAGCTTTTTGAAAAGACGAGGACTGATCCCTAATTACTAATCGTATGAGGGACTGTCCTAAAAAAATTCCTAAAAAATCTATTTTATTAGCATAACAGTATTGGAGCTAGGAAACGCCAGAGATTTTTAAGTTATAAGGGTACTTTGGTCTTTTCAAAAAATTAGTAAACATATAAAATGAGAAACCCGCAAGTCTCTCTTGCCTCACCATCTCCATCTCCCATTCTCCCTTCCCTCTCTCTTTTTTTTTCTCTGATGAAGAACTAGGTCGTTTCTCTGTATTAGATGTAGATCTCTGTCCGTCTCTTTCTCTCTCTTTCTCTCTTTCTTTTTCTGTTTTGTAGAGAGGTAGAAAATGGGGTTTTGTTTATTTGAACCAGGTATTTCTCTCCATCCTCTTCTTGGTCTAACGAAGGGGCTTACCAGGTCGGTTTCACTCTCTTTCTCTCTCTCTCCCTTACTTTCTTTCTCTCGATTGAGATCTAGAGAGAAGACTTAAAGAAAAATATGCAACAAGAACCCATAGTAGGTTTGTTATTTCGATTCTGTTCTAAAAGGGTTTGGAAATGATTAAGTTCATCGTCTGCTATCTTTTTAGGTTTCTTAAGGTTTTTTGTTTTCTGTAATTTGAGATATAAAAATCATTTATTTAAAGTTCATAGAAATTGCATAGCTTTTTATTTTGATACTTTGGTAGTTACAAAATTTGCATTTGTTGAAAAAGAGATTAAATTTTTTATGGAGGGGTTGATGAGTTCACGGCTGCACGCGTCATCATTCCAATAACACTCTTCCTTCCAAAGTTTGTACCCAAAAACATGAACAATGTATTAGCTTTTTAGTCATGAGTTTAAATAAAATCATGAATTCGACTCAAAAAATTTGGGATATGGGTTTCAATTTGATAGAGGGTGACCCTAATCAAAAGGGTATTTTTGTTTTTCGACATTATTATATTAGGGTAGTATCCAAAAACTCGAACACATTGTTATAGTTTCAGTATGGGTTTTAGTTAAAACTTGGGTTCTCCCCAATAATTTGGGCTATGGTCGGGTTTCGAGTAAATGAGTGAGGGACCCAGTTGAACTGTGTAATTTATTTTTTTGCTACATTTAATAGTTGGATTTTGCTCCTTATATCTATTTAGTTTGCACATTTTCATGCTCTGTTTCTGTTTTGTTATAGGTTTGGTAAATGAATTCTTTTCTATGACTGGAACTTAACTAGCTTAGTGGTTTTAGATAAATGCAATTGTAGCGTAATAATTTGAAGGCGACCTGATTATCTTGTTTGTGGGTTTTCTTTTCCAATTTACAGGGAGATGGGTATCTTTTAGGTGAATTTAAGAAACCATCAGATTTTCATGTTTCTAAAATTATTGGGAAGATATGATGTTTCTTCTCCATTTCAATATGTTTTAGCTTTGGAAGGATGAAGATGTTTGATTATCTAATTAAGTGTTTGACAATTCTAAGAGAACTTCGAAGTCTTGTTTTTCAAAGCAATACGTTGTACCAACTCGTAACTAGGACACATAGGCGCTAGTTCAGGACCTTAATTATTATAAGTGTGTAGAACTGTCACTTTAAAGCAACATAAGCATCTGTTTATGTCACTAACCATTACTATAACACATGTAAGGTAACGGGTATAGACTTACAGTAACGTTTTGGTGTGACCTTTCATAACAACTAAAAACTGTTACAGTAAATGGACCCCTACGGTGACAGTGGGTTTGGTAACAGTTCTGTTTGGTCAAATAAACTATTACATTATTCCTTTAGTAACGGTTTAAAACCGTTTCCAATGAACATTTTTGTTGTAGTATAACAAGGTGGTTATACCTATTCTTGCTTGCATGCCTCAACGCTCGGGAGGGCTTTGGTGGATTGTTCATGCTCTGGGACAACTCTGTATCTCTTGCCTTTAGAACTTTTCCATCCTAGTGATTGGGCTACAACTATTCCTCACTTGGAGTGAACTTAACGTTCTCATGGGGAATGGCCGTAACTCAGATGATGGGTCCTTATTTAAAGGAGCATAAGAAGATTGTGATTGACGAGTCATGCCGATGATGCGTCTTTATTTAAAGGAGCGTAAGATGATGATGGTTAACGAGTCGTGAAAGTTTTTGTAAGTGGAACCTCCTCGTGGGCGGAGTTCCCTTGTTTCTTTCCTTACTTGGAAGGAGTTTAAAAAAAAGATTGATTAACGAGTCGTGCCGGTTTTATAAAAGAAACCTCCTCGTGAACGGAGTTTTGACGTTTCTCTCCTTATTGGAAGGAGTTTTGAAGATATTGACGAGTCATGCCGGTTTTCTCTAATTTTGAATTGGGAAGATTTGCCATCCCGAACACTATCTAATATTATGTAGCGTACTATAAAGTAATGCTAGATAGCATACTCCCTTAGAGACACGCTACATTGATATTACTTTGACGATAACAACGAGTTTTTGTTTTAAAGGTTTACTATTTATTGCTTTTCGAAAAGAATTACAGTGCTTGAATGCACTATCTTTAAACAATAAAGTAAAGAGTTTAAGAGTATTGAGTATATACCTGAGCGCTTCCTGGATTTGATTGAAGATTTAGGCCGAGGTTCGTTACTATTTTCTCTTATTTTTCTAGTTTCGATAGGTTTCTAATGGATTCCTAATCGATTTCTCATTTTCCTCCCGAAGGTAGCAGGTAGCCTTCGAAGAGATTATCGAGCTTTAGAACTAGAACGTGTACGTGACTTGGAGACAATCGTACACGATGTTCAGAAAACTGGATCGAACACTGAATGAAAGCCTTCTCGAGATTCAGAAGTTTCAAATGCAAATGACTTTCCATAGGATCTGTATCCAAGTCGGTTGCCACATGGCAGCCCCCTGGTTAGGCGGTTTAGCCTCCTGAGTGGGGCCCACTAGGGTGTTTTGGGTCCTTTTCATGTCTTTCGGGTGTTCTGAGTTCATTTTTGGGACTTTCTGGGGTCGATTATGTGTTTCCCGGACCTTCTGAGTGCATTTTTGGGGGTTTCCGGAGCTTTGTTAAAAGTTTTCGGAGGTTTGTGGGGAGTTCCTGAGGCTCTGGCTCAGGTCTTAACTCTTTCGCCTCGTTTGGACTCTTTCGGATTACGTTTACAGACTCTGTTTGACTGGTTTTGACGGAGTCACTGAGGTGCTCTGAGTGAACAAAATTTAGGTGTCTATAGATGCCCCTCTTTGGCAGAGGTCTGTTAGCAGGCCAAATGCCAAAGCTAAGACGACATTAATTTGGTGTGCTCAGAAAATTTTGACTGGGGTTGGGAGCAAGGTACTGCGATCCTACGACCCTAGAGAAGCTAGTTAATTTATGCTTGAAGAATAACCAAGTTATTTTTCTGCGCTGAGAAAGATGCTGGAATATTTTTTGCCCTGAAGATAGCCGTGGTTCGATGTCAATGAATGGAACAGACCCTTTGTCCTTCAATTAGAAAATGTTTCACTGACTTTCCTTGGGAAAGCACTGCAATTTCTCAATATGAAATTGCCCTATTTGGTCTCTGTTCGGAGGTCTTTGTGCCTACGCTAGTTTGATTTAGTGTTTCACTTATGCTCAGTGATTTATGTCAAGTTTAAAGTTTTTTAGGAGCGAGGTATTATGATCCTAAAGCCCCAGAGAAGCTAGTCAGTTTATGCTTGAAGAATAACTAAGTCATTTTTCTACACTGAGAAAGATGCTGGAATGTTTTTCTACCCTGAAGATAGCCTAGGTTCGATGCCAACGAATGGAACTGACCCTTTATCCTTTAATCGGAAAATGTTTCTCTGACTTTTCTTGGGAAAATACTATTGTTTCTCAAGATGAAATTGCCATTGGTCTCTATTCGGAGGTCTTTGTGCCTACGCTAGTTTGATTTTAGGTTGCTGCCCTTATCACGGTCTCGTCTGGGATTTCTTGCTTAGGCGTACTCTCGTACTGAAGCTGTCTCTATTCTTCAGTCTTCAATGCTGCAATGCTGCGATGCTTGATTGAGATCTGTGGTTTAGTCATGATCATTCGTCAATCTTTGGCTGACTAGGCTTGTTTCTGATGCTTGCTTTATCCTGATCCTCATATGATCGCGGTTTTCCTTGATTCTGAACTGCGGCGGTCCATTCGTTGTTTTTTGAGACTTCAGAGTCTCTCTATTGATCTTCGGCGGTATTGAAGGACCTTCGGGGAAGATTTGATACTTCAGAGTCTCATTTTGTTGGTTACTTTATCTCGGTTTACGTGCTTGTTGTGACAGCGAGAGTAGAGACGTTGGAGTCTTCTTTGATAATCTTTGGAGGTATTGAAGGACCTTCGCGAGAGATTTTTTCTTTGCTAAAGAGAGAGACTTCAGGGTCTCGGCTTACATTTTTGCTGGAACGGCGAGTGCGGAGACATTAGAGTCTTCTTTGTTAATCTTCGGAGGTATTGAAGGACCTTCTTTCTTTGCTAAAGAGAGGGACTTCAGGGTCTCTTGTGTTGATCTTGGAAGGTATTGACTTCAGGGTCTCTTGTGATTCAGAGGTATTACTGACCTTTGGAAGCTTTTAATTTAACGCCGAAATCAACAAATTTTGTGTTCCGGTTTGCTTGCTACGGGACAACTTGCCTTACTTTTCAGCAAGGCGGCTCTCAGAGAGAGAGAGGCCTTGGGGTCTCTTCATGTTTGTATTTCGGAGGCATCGGAGGACCTTCAGAGGTAAAGATAGACCTTCGGAAGCAACGGGCTCTGAAATTAGCGAATTTCGAGAATCGGAAAGACATCGGGGTATCTTTTGTTGAACTTCAGGTATTGGAGGACCTTCAGAAGTTTATTCTTGATCTTGTTTGAGCTTCGGAGGTAAAGATGGACATTCGGAAGCGACGGGCTCTGTAATTAGCGAATTTTGAGAACCGGATAGACATCGGGGTATCTTTTGCTGAGCTTCGGAGGTATTGGAGGACCTTCGGAAGTTTATTCTTGATCTTGTTTAAGCTTCAGAGGTAAAGATGGACCTTCGGAAGCGTTAGGCTTTGAAATTAGCTGATTCCGAGAATCGGAGAGACATCAGGGTCACTTTTAGTGAACTTCGAAGGTATTAGAGGACCTTCAGAAGTTTGTTCTTGATCTTGTTTGAGCTTCGGAGGTAAAGATGGACCTTCAGAAGTGTCGGGCTCTGAAATTAGCTGATTTTGAGAATCGGAGTAGGACCTTCGGAAGTTTGTTCTTGATCTTGTTTAAGCTTCGGAGGTAAAGATGGACCTTCGGAAGCGTTAGGCTTTGAAATTAGCTGATTCCGAGAATCGGAGAGACATCAGGGTCACTTTTAGTGAACTTCGAAGGTATTAGAGGACCTTCAGAAGTTTGTTCTTGATCTTGTTTGAGCTTCGGAGGTAAAGATGGACTTTTGGAAGCATCGGGCTATGAAATTAGCTGATTTTGAGAATCGGAGAGACGTCGGGGTCTCTTTTGCTAAACTTCGAAGGTATTGGAGGACCTTCATAAGTTTGCTCTCAATCTTGTTTAAGCTTCGGAGGTAAAGATGTACCTTCAGAAGCGTCAGACTCTGAAATTAGCTGATTCTGAGAATCGGAGTAGGACCTTCGGAAGTTTGTTCTTGATCTTGTTTGAGCTTCAGAGGTAAAGTTGGACCTTCGGAAGTGTAGGGCACTGAAATTCGCTGATTCTGAGAACCGGAGAGACGTTGGGGTCTCTTTTGCTGAACTTCGGAGGTATTGGATGACCTTCGGAAGTTTGTTCTTGATCTTGTTTAAGCTTCGGAGGTAAGGATGGACCTTTAGAAGTGTCGGTGTAACACCCGAGATTTTTTTACATAGACGTAAGTATGGACTTAAGGCCCATGGACCCAAAATAGGCCCAACAAGTGTTAGGAAGGTGTAAACCAAAGGAAAGAAACCAAAGAGTATCAGAAAAATAAGCTGTTTGCCAAAAACCATCCACAATGCATGAGTTATATACATGGACTGTATATATAAGAGTGGAAATGAGTCTAGAAATGTTTTACAAAATGAGTTTTGCATAAAAGTTTTTCAAATGTTTTCAAAATGTTTTTCAAAACAAAACCAAATGTTTTCAAGATCTCTTTGAGGGAGAGATTAGAGGTTATCTTGTACAAATAAGCCATAAAACCTTAGAAATGAACCTTCGGTTTGGAAAACTGGAGAAATAAAATGGAAACTAGGGTTATATTGACTTACATTTAATGTAGGAACAAACTTATAACTTAGAATAACCATAAACAATAATCATTTCTAGTAGTTTCAAAACATAGAAATGTAATAAGTCATCTAGAAATGTTAATGGACACTCTAAACTCTAGGATTGAAACTTAGAAATGATGGAATAAAGCATTAAGATAGAATCGTTTTGAAACATAAATGAAAATGAAATGAAAGTAGGAATAAAATGAAAAGATGTAGTTGGGTGTAAATAGTAAAACCAGGATAAGGGGTGACCAAGTGATGGGACCCACTTGGCAAAAACTTTGGCATAATGGGCTGCTTTGTGTGCCACCTAATTTAAAGGAATCAAGTTTCCTAAAAATCTAAACTTCCTAATTTAGATAAACACCTAAATTTTAGTAATTTTCTTAAAAATTAGATAATTACTAATTTAAAGATAATTGCTAGCATATTTAGATAATGATAAATAATAAACCTTGATGAATAAGGAATAAATATTAGCCATTATATTAAAAGTTACTAAATCCTAGCCATTAAAATAGTTTTTAAAACTTAAAACACTTAGATTTCCTTAATTATCTAAAAGTGGTAGTATTAATGTGAACCGTTAGATGGATTAAGGATTTAATCTTAGCCATCTAAAATAAATAAAAACTTTAATATTTTTAGTAGTTTAAAAATTAAAAAGTGTTAAAGATAAAAAATAAAATAAAAGGGATAAATAAAAAGGAGTTTGAGATAGACTTGGTTTAGGATAGAGATAGGGTTAGAGTTAGGATAGGTTTACAATTAGTTAAGGAGGTGGAGGGGGCTGGCTGAACCCTATAAATAGGGGGCCTGGTCGTGCTTCCCTCTCCACACAAAAACCTTCAACTAGACAAAAAAAAGAAGAAGAAAACCTCCCAAGCCCCCACCTAGCTGATTTCTCTCTCTCTCAATATTTTCTCATCTTCTTCAAAGAAGAATAAAACCATTCAAGTTTTGAAGAATCTTAGAGTTCTAGAGTCAAAGGAAGATCGAGTCAAAGCCGCGTGGAAATTAAGCGAAAAGGTAGGGAGAACCACCATCCTTAAAACTTGTTTTTTAAAATTCCCCGTTTTCTCGATTAGTTTAGTTGCATGTTTTCAAACTTGTTTTTATAAAAATATATATTATTTTTCAAAATATTTTTCTGCATCAAAAAGCATTGGTTTGGGTTGTGTAAACTTGAGTGAAAGAGTCTAAAAACTATTACAAGTTAAAGTGGTAAGATGAGAGGTTTTTAAAAGATACACCCTGGGTTGTGAGGTTAGTTGCCCTAGCCATTGGATTGACTTGATATTTAATCTCAACCATTCAAATTAGATAAATTTTAGAAGCTAGAAATCAGCCCCTTATGTAGAAATCGTTTTCTACATAAGCTAGTAAAACTATCTTATTTTCTCTATTTTCTTTTGGATAAATATTAAGAGAGAGTTTTTAATTTTTGAAAAAGTGATGTGATAAGGAGAGGGGGGCCTAGTCGAACCCTATAAATACCCCTCTCCCTAGTTCAAATTCTCCATCACAACTCTCCCAATCTTTCTCTCTCTTTTAAGTTCAAGAAGAAGAAAAATCAAAATCCTTCAAAATTCTTTTTTTCTCTTCTTTGTTTCTCTTCTTCTTTTCTTTCTTCTTCTTTCTTTCTACTCTTTTCGTCTAAACCATTTGTTGAAGAAGAAGTTAAGCTTGGATCCCTAGAACACCTTCGGAGAAGAGCTGTTCTTAAAGCCTCGAGGATTTAAGCGAAATAGGTAGGGGAAACCCCCTCCTAAAACTGTTTTTTCTCAAAATTCCCTTAAAATTGTTTATGAAATATGTTTTCAAAAAGTTGTTTTTCAAAAATCATCGTGTTTCCAAAATCATTTTTCTACAAAATAATTTCATGTTTTTCAATAGTTTTCTCCATAAAAAGCATTATTTTGGGAGTGTGAACACGAATGATTTTTCTTTCTTTAATAAGCTATCCAAGTTAAAGTGAAAAGATGAAAGATTTCTTTTAAAAGATACACCCTGGGTTTCAGGGTTGTGGGGCCTAAGAAGCACTGCTTTGAGAGGCATTCTCCATAAGAGAGAAGTTTCTATCCGAATCTGTCCAGAGAAGATAATGGTTGGTTTCTAGAACAACCCTGACGAATGAACCTAATTAATAAATAAAAAGGTATTGGTATACAGTTTTCCAAAACTTTGTTTGTTGTTGTGAAACATACTAATGTTTTCAAAAGTTGTTTTGATACGAAAAGTAGAGGTATGATTTATTTTGAAAATGATTTTGGTCAAAAAGCTATGACTGGCACCAGTTTTCAAGATAAGTTTTCTAAAACTATGAATCTTGTAGCATGCATGAAATAGATGGCTAAAAGGTTTGTTTGCATTGTTGTTTGTCTGAAAATTGTTGGTGTTAGTCTCTTTTAACCTATGTTTTGGTTGAACCTACTGAGCTTCGCTCACCCCCCACTTTTCCTCCACAGGTCTCGGAGAGAACCGAGAAGCTTAGGCGTCAAGGATCGAAGTAGAGAGTCGCTGGTAGAAGTCAAGTAGGTGTTATGTTCTATTAGCAAATAATAAGTGATGTTTACATCACATGGGTATTGGGATTCTAAGTTTTCTTACTTTTCTTTCCTTTTAGTTTAAACAGTGATACAGTTTTCTTTTCTTTCTTTCATTGTTTTAAAGACTTATATTAGTTCATATTCATACTTTTGAGTTTCTTTCTATACTCAAGAGCTACTTTTTCTTTCTTTAAAGATATCTACACTTTTAGTTTTAAGTAGTCTAGTTGCACAAGCTGAAGTTTGAGTACATTTTCTGCACTGAATGACCTAGAATTAGGCTCTGGCCAAGACAAAAGTTGGAGGTCTTTGAGTCTAGGTTCTCGAGAGTTAAACGATTCTTGATTCCGATTTGAAACGAACCAGATACACCCTTTTCTTTGAACTGTTACAAATCAGTCTTCAATACTCTTTGAGCCGTTTGTTTTTCAAATGTGTATTTGCACAATTGAAACTCCATGCTTCCTGAACCCCTTTTAAACTGATTTGCTTATCTTTTAACCTAAAGAGGTTATTTTTGTTTCCGCACCTATTCACCTTAGTGACACCACGGGGCCTGGGTCGTGGATTCGACTCGAAAATTGGTCGGGCCATTGGAAATCTAGGATTGGGGCGTCGCATTTCAAGAAATGGCACTTCGGAGATATTGACTGACCTTCGTGGAAGATTCGAGACTTCAGTGTCTCTTGTGCTTCAGAGATATTGATTGACCTTCGGAAGCTTTTGATTCGGCCCTGAATCAACAAATTTCATATTCTAATTTGCGTGCTATAGGACAACTGGCCCTGCTTTTCAGCAAGGCATCTTTTAGAGAGAGAAGCGTCGGGGACTCTTCATGTTCATATTTCAGAGGCATCGGAGGACCTTCAGAAGTTTGTTCTTGATCTTGTTTGAGCTTCGGAGGTAAATATGGACCTTCGAAAGTGTCGGGCTCTTAAATTAGCTAATTCCGAGAATCGGAGAGACATCGAGGTCTCTTTTGCTGAACTTCGGAGATATTAGAGGACCTTTGGAGGTTTGTTCTTGATCTTGTTTGAGCTTCGGAGGTAAATATAGACATTTGAAGGTGTCGGGCTCTAAAATTACCTGATTCCAAGAACCGGAGAGACGTCGGGGTCTCTTTTGCTGAACTTCGAAGGTATTGGAGGACCTTCGAAAGTTTGTTCTTGATCTTGTTTGAGCTTCAGAGGTAAAGATGGACTTTCAAAAGCGTCGGGCTTTGAAATTAGCTGATTCCGAGAACCAAAGAGACGTCGAGGTCTCTTTTGCTGAACTTCAGAGGTATTGGAGGACCTTCAGAAGTTTGTTCTTGAACTTGTTTGAGCTTCAGAGGTAAAGATGGACCTTCGGAAGCATTGGGATATATAATTAGCTGATTCAAAGAACAGGAGAGACGTTGGGGTATCTTTTGCTGAACTTCAAAGGTTTTATTAGACTTTAATATAAAACTTTTGAAAGTCTCTTCACATTCCGAACCTAGGAAGTTGAATGTTAGATGACCATAAATTAGACCATGACTGCTGGAAAATTTAGATTTTCTGCAATGGTCAGCGTTGAATGCAATTTCTGTGTAAAACCGTAGAGAACTAGCTTCGGGTCAAAACATAGAAGTTTTAGGTTTTTCTGTCTAGTTTTTAGAGAATGTGACTCCATAGCAATCCATGTTTTTGTTAGGGAGTAATGGTCTGATATTCACTGCTGATGCATTAACTTTGACAACAACTATTTCAAATAGATTTGTCCTTAACCATTAAGCATGAAGACTCTTAAGTGTTTTAACTCAAATAGGGTGATTAAAAGAGACTAAACCCTAAGAATTATAGGTTTTACGTAGTGTTCAACTAGGCATTAGATGATTCTTTTCCATCCCAGTTCACGCTTTGAGGCTTGGGTCGTTGACACAACTCGAAAAGTAGGTCGGACCATTGGAATCCGGAGTCGGGGTGTGACAATAGCATAGGTAACGATGTCACGAATGCAGCTGACCTAATGTTTTTTAATTGGAAAATGTTTCCCTAACTTTCCTTTGGAAAATTTACTTTCGTTTCTCAAGATGAAATTGCCCTATTTTATCTTTATTCGGAGGTCTTTGTGCCTACGCTAGTTTGATTAAATTTTTTAGCTTGCTGCCCTTATCACGGTCTTGTCTGGGATTTCTTTCTCATTTGTACTCTCGTACAAAAGCTATCTTTATTCGTTAGTCTTCAATGCTGCAATGCTGCGATGCTTGATTGAGATCTATGGTTTAGTCATGATCACTGGTCGATCTTTGGCTGACTAGGCGTTATCTGATGCTTGCTTTATCCAGATGCTCATATGATCGCGGCTTTCCTTGATTCTGAACTGCGGTAGTTCATTTGTTATTTTGAGACTTCAGGGTCTCTCTTACTTTGAGTGTAGAACTTCTATGGTTCTTTTGTTGATTTGCGGAGACGTTGGAGTCTTCCTTGTTTACTTCAAAGGTATTGGCGGACCTTTGAAAGTTTGTCTTGATTGATGGTGGGAGACTTCAGGTCTTTTTGTTGATCTTCAGAGGTATTGAAGGACCTTCGCGGAAGACTTGAGACTTCAGGGTCTCATTATGTTAATTGCTTTGTCTTGGCTTACATGCTTACTATGACGACAAGTAGGGAGACGTTCGAGTCTTCTTTGTTAATCTTTGGAGGTATTGATAGACCTTCGCGGGAGATTCTTTCTTTGCTAAAGAGAGAGACTTCAGGGTCTCTTATGTTGGTCTCAGCTTATGTTTTTGCTGGAACAACAAGCTCTGTAGGAGCGAGACTTTGGGTCTCTTTGTTGATCTTTGGAGGTATTAAAGGACCTTTGCAAAAGACTTGAGACTTCAGGGTCTATTATGTTGATTGCTTTATCTCGACTTACGTGCTTACTGTGACGGCGAGTGGGGAGACATTGAAGTCTTCTTTGTTAATCTTCGGTGGTATTGACGGACCTTCGTAGGAGATTCATTCTTTACTAAAGAGAGATACTTCAGGGTCTCTTATGTTGGTCTTGGCTTACATTTTTGCTGGCAACGGCGAGCTCTGTACGAGCGAGAGACTTCGGGTCTCTTTGTTGATCTTCAGAGGTATTGAAGGACTTTTGCAGAAGACTTGAGACTTCAGGGTATCATTATGTTGATTGCTTTGTCTCGGCTTACATACTTGCTATGACCGCGAGTGGGAAGATGTTGGAGTCTTCTTTGTTAATCTTTGGAGGTATTGACGGACCTTCACGTGAGATTCTTTCTTTGCTAAAGAGAGAGACTTCCTAGTCTCTTGTGTTGATCTTCGAAGGTATTGAAGGACCTTCGCAGAAGATTTGAGACTTCGGGGTCTCTTGTGCTTCGGAGGTATAAACGGACATTCGGAAGCTTTTGATTTGGCTTTAAAATTAATAAATTTTGTATTCTGGTTTGCTTGCTACGGAACAACTGGTCCTGCTTTTCAGCAAGGCGTCTCTTAAAGAAAGAGGCTTCAAGGTCCCTTTGTGGTGTACTTCAGAGGTATTGAAGGACCTTCGGACGCGTCGGGCTCTGAAATTAGTTGATTTCGAGAACCGGAGAGACGTCGGGGTCTGAACTTTAGAGGTATTAAAGGACCTTTGGAAGTTTGTTCTTGATCTTGAGAGACTTCTGGGTCTCTTATGTTGAGCTTTGGAGGTAAAGACAGACCTTTAGAAGCGTTGGGCTCTGAAATTAGCTGATTTCGAGAACCGAAGAGACGTCAAAGTCTCATTTGTTGAACTTCGGAGGTATTGGAGGACCTTCGGAAGCTTGTTCTTGATTATGAGAGACTTCTGGGTCTCTTAAGCTTCGGAGGTAAATACGGACCTTCAGAAGCGTCGGGTTCTGAAATTAGCTGATTTCGATAATCGGAGAGACGTCGGGGTCTTGTTTGCTGAATTTCAGAGGCATTGGATGACCTTCGGAAGCTTGTTCTGATTGTGAGAGACTTCTGGTTCTCTTGAGTTGAGCTTCGGAGGTAAAGACGGACCTTCGGAAGCGTCGGGCTCTGAAATTAGTAATTCAAAGCTCTAGAGAGACGCCGGGGTCTCTTTTGCTGAACTTTGAAGGTATTGGAGGAACTTCGGAAGCTTGGTCTGATTCTAAGAGACCTCTGGGTCTCTTGGGTTAAGCTTCGGAGGTAAAGACGGACCTTCGGAAGCGTTGGGCTCTGAAATTAACTGATTTCGAGAATTGGAGAGACGTTGGGGTCTTTTTTAATGAATTTTGGAGGTATTGGAGGAACATCGGAAGCTTATTCTGATTGTGAGATACTTCTGGGTCTCTTGAGTTTAGCATCGAAGGTAAAGACGGACCTTCAGAAATGTCGGGCTCTGAAATTAGCTGATTTCGAGAATCAGAGAGATGTCGAGGTTTCTTTTACTGAACTTCAGAGATATTCGAGGACCTTCGGAAGCTTGTTCTGACTCTAAGAGACTTTTAGGTCTCTTGAGTTGTGCTTCAGAGGTAAAGATGGACCTTCAGATGCGTCTGGCTCTCAAATTAGCAGATTTTGAGAACTGGAGAGACATCGGGGTCTCTTTTGCTGAACTTCTGAGGTATTAGAGGACCTTCGTAAGCTTGTTCTTAATTGTGAGATACTTCTTGGTCTCTTGAGTTGAGCTTCGGAGGTAAACACGGACCATCGGAAGCGTCTGCCTCTGACTCGTCGTCGACATTTCTAGGATGTGCCAGGATGGAGTTTTGCTTCTCCTTTTTTGACCTATTTATCTTTCCCCTGCACATTTGATCTCATTTGATGTATGCACATATATATTTTAGATTCTATATGTGAATGTATGCACACATATATATTTTTGAACTTTTATATGCTGATACTTTATTTTGAATGCATTTATATTTTGAGATTCTATATGCTGATACTCTATTTGAATGTATACATATATTTTGAGATTCTATATGTTGATGTATGATGAACTGAAATGACACTTATTTTTTGGGAATGTCCTCAGTTGTCTAACTTGAGTAGTACGGAGTACCATTCCAGTGTCCTAAAGCTTTCATCATAGGCTCCCAAAAAATAAGGTTTTGAAAACAAAACGCTCTTTATTTTTTGAAGAATTTTAAAAAAATCGACTAAGTACGATAAAATACAGATCTTAGCGATGATGATTGAGGAAGATAACGTGTCCAGAGATTTCTGTCGACCACTTGTAAGGATAGGCCTTTCGTCTATTTGGAACGACGCGATAGTACTTTCCTTGTTGCACTTCGATTTACCTCGTCGGATGTTATTTAAGACTATCGAGCCCTTGGACGAAGATAGGAGTTCTAACTTTACCACTTCTGATGAGTGAGGTCCGTCCTGCCCCTTGCTTGCAAGTTTGGATGCTTTGACCAGATTCTTGCAATGGGATGAATCTTCTCTGGAGATGTGGGAACCTGCAAAAGAGGATTAAGTTTTTCCAAGTCTTAATTTTTCTCACTACGATTTCTATTTTTATCTTCTTCATTTTTTGAAGTTCATCACTTTTGTTCTCTACCAAGGGTTTTTGTTGCCTTCGAGACTCAGAAAGGACTTTGATTAGGTTGTAGTGAGGTTTAGGATTGGCTAGAAAGAAGGATTAAGGCTCTAAGCTCATTCTTTTTCTTTTTAAAGGTTTTCTCCCTATATTTTTGTTTGTCTCTGCTTTTTGTTGAGAGACACTTTTTTATCCCCATTTTTGATTGAGGGATGTTTTTGTTTTTGATGTATCCCTTTTTTTGATTTAGGGATACTTTTAATTGTCCCTGATTTTGATTGAGAGATTTTTTTTGAGTACCTGCCCCTTAATTGGGAACAAGTATTTGTTGCAGCATCTGCCCCTTGATGTCGGGTGCGAATATGCTATTTGCTTGATATCTTGCCCTTAGCTTTTAGGGAGTAAGATTTTCGGTAGGGAGATCTTTATGGCTTTGAAAGAAAAGGCTTTAGGCTCAAACTTGGCTTCTAATGGTATTAATTGTTTCAATTTCCGGTTCCACACTTTTTGGCTTTTTAGATTCGACAAAAATGGCCTCTCTTTTTGAGTCTCTAAAGCTTCATCTGCCTCTAGATTAGAAGTTCGAGTGACTTACCTACGCGTAGTATATCTTCAGGTAATCGACATTTGTAGGTCCCGTATGTCTTCCCCATTTAGATCCATTAGATACATTGCCATGCCTGAAAGAATCTTTTAGATGATGTATAGTCCTTCCTAGTTCGGTCTGAACTTTTCCCTGGGGTCTTTGCACAAGACTGGACGGATTTCTTTGAGTAGAAGGTCGCCCTATTTGAACAGCCTTGGGCGAACCTTTTTGTTGAAGCTTAAGATGATTCTCTACTGATAGGCCTGAGAGTGACATTGTCCTTAGGACTTGCTTTGTTCTGATTTATGTAGTCGATGCACATTCGGACCTTGCCGTCCTTTTTGGGTACATGGACTATGTTTGCTAACCAATCTGAGTATTTGATGGAGACTTAAAACTGAGCGTGGAGCTGCTTCGTATTCTCTTCTTTGATCTTGACTGCCTATTCTGACCTTATTCTGCGGAGCTTTTGCTTGACTGGCTTAGCGTCCAGATAAATTGGCAAGTGGTGCTCTACAATGTTGGTTTCAAGCCCAGGCAAAGTTGTCTTTGTGCTCTGACAGTAGTTCGATCATTGCTCTTATTTCATCCAAAGATATGGCAGTCCTAATTTTGACCGTTCGAGGCTTGCCTTCCATACTTAGGTTCACAATCTCGACTTCTTATTCAACTTGCTGGGGCCTATCCTCGAGTTGGTCCAGTGATTTAAGGATTTCACTTGGAATGATTTCCTCATAATCATCTTCGGATACTGCATCTTCCATATCATCGGGAGTTGGATCCAAAACTGTGCTTTCAGAAGTTTTTGATTTTCCAAAAAGCTTTTGAAGTCTTTTTATATTTTTTAATATTTTTTTGATTTTTTGTTTTTTAGAAAATATAGAAGATGAAAATGCAACTATACAATGCTCATGGGACTTGTACACAGAACTATGCAAACCTGTACCGCTCTTGAAAGATGTTCATCTTCAGTATTGCTGTCGGTTAGATCTAAAATGACAAGTTCTTGCTGATTTGTCTGTCGCACCTCATGTATGTTTCTATGCTGGTTCTGGATGAACCTTGCAGGATCCGACATTTCCTTGCATTCGATGTAATGGATATTTTGATTACCATCAGCTGGCTACAACGGAAGAGGATTGTTATCAATGTTTGGCTTCCTGTTGGGAACACGTACTCCGGGAATGTTGATTTTGTTATCTTCTAACAGATTTTGAACCAAATTCCTTAATAATCTGCATGTGTCCATAGCATACCCTGCAACTTAGTGAAAGTCACAATGTTCACTTGGATTGTATTACCCGGGAAATGGTTTCACGATCACATTTGGTTTTTTTGAGCCAGATCATCCCTGCTTTAATCAGTTCAGGAAGTAGTTCGATCATTGTGTAGGGTAACTTGGAGTACTCCCTTAGCTGAAACTGCTTCTTTGCTTGATAATGATTCTAATTCGGCGCTGGTGGCTGATTCTATACCCTAGCTTGATTGTTGGCACAAATGTACTTAGACTGGAGAATATTGATGTAGTTGACTTGCTCATCTCCCTATCTTTTGTACATACCATCTCCAGCAGTATCGGATGCGGCTTTTGCCTTATTCTTCGTGGCATCTTCGATTTATGTACCTAATTGTACTAGCTCCGATAATTGCTTGTGTGCTATAAAACTCAGCGGCCAGCTATATTCCGATTGACATTCTTCAGTACAATAGCGATTTGCTCCTCTTCTAAAGGTCAGTCGATCATCTGTTTGCATTTGGCTCTCCACTTTGCAATGAAATCGGTGAAGGATTCGTTGTTTCCCTGTGTCAGAGCATCTAGCTGTTTTCTAGTGACCATTAAGTCTGAACCTTAAGGAAACTGCTTCATAAAAGACATCAGTTAATGCTGTCCAATTTGGTATCATGCTTCGGTTGATGCCTATTAGCCATTTTAAAGCGATACCGGTGAGGCTCTTCCAAAAGAAATGTGCTAATAGTTCATCACCAATACCTATTAGTTTAAGATATCCCATATAAAGTGTGAGGTGAGTTTTTGGGCAGCCCGAACCGTCATACTTTTCCATTTTTGGAAATTTGAAGTTCAGAAGGAGCTTCTCAGTGGGTGCTTGATACTACGAGTTAGCGTCATAAGTGCCTACTTTTATCTTGTTGAATTCTTCCTTAATTTTCTGGAACTCTTTGTACATAGGATTCTTTTTCATCTTCTCTGCTTCGGACTCTTCAGATTGTTGACCGTCAGATTCATCCTGGTCATAGCTCTTGTTCGGGGATATCTTTTTTATGCGGTGAGGCTGAGTGAGGTCAATGGCATCTCTTTGATTTATCCCTCCGCTGTTGAAGACTCTTTATTTTTCTCTTGAAGGTCTAGGTCGGTCTATTTTTGCTTGAGAACCTCCTGAACACATTCAAGAATCATCTTCTTGATTGAAGCACTGGAGACTGGCGTATCGGCAATATCTTCTTGGTCGAATATTATTTCGTTTCGGAGCAGTTGTCCTATCGTACGGCTCCAACTCCGTTGTATACCTTTCTTCGACTTTCCCGTGGTTGTGGTTTCTGATTGTTTTCTTTCCACTTGGGACCTGAAAAGTCTGAGCAAAAGAAATATTTTAATATGAAAAAGCTTTACGGTGCTAGTAATGCAATATTTATGTAGCATAACAACAACCCTTTCGCAGGTTTGAGTTTGCGGATGCTTATGGGTGCAATGCATGAGTTCGACTAGATAGTATTGGGTTTGGCTTAGTTCACTTTAGCTAGATATACCTTGCAGCACGAAGCTGGTCTTTAGTACAAGGCTGAAGCTGTGGTGTTTCAACTGCGATATCCCATATAACCTTTCAGCCGGGAGTCAGTCTACGCAAACCCATGAGTTTTTCTTATAAGTGATTAGAGATTAAAAATGCACGTAAGAAATGAGATGAGTGCAACAAGTGTAATATATGTGCTATGTGAAGCATATCTTTTAGATGATATCAAAAGTAAAACCCCTTTACTTTTCAAACTGGACTCTTTATGTCCCTAGCAAAGTCGCCAGCTGTAGCGCCCCGCCCTTCGATCGGCCGCCAACATCAAGCGAAGCAAGTAAACTCCGTGCCCGAAAAACCCTCCAGGAACGACGACTCTCTCTTTCCCTCTCGCCCCGCCTCTCTCTTATGAAAATAGAAGGCGTGGGATGTCGAGGGAACCTCAAGCGTACGAATCATTTCGATGGTCCTCGTGCCGCGTGTCCTCGCCCGCGGAGGCCTAACCACTACTACCGCAATTCTCTCCTGGATCCTCCTGGTCATGGGGAGAACCTGCTCCCGCCCCTTCTCTTCGGGGCGAGTGTTTTGATGGCAGTGTTCCTAGAATTATTTTTGTGTGTATGTCTATTCTGTAGATGCTTATCTCTTTCTTTCTTTAAGCGCGTTTTTCAGGTCGCTTTAAAAGAGGAAGAAGAGTCTCATCTTTTATTCAATATTGTAGAGTTGCCACCTAAATTTGAAGGGTGTCAGGTCCCTCTTGGTTAGAAAAAGGCATTATCTAGTCTCTTTGGAGAGAGACAAAGTAATATATTCTTCCATTTGACTCGGTCTGCGATGCATTGTGTAGAGATTCAAAGTACGGGGTCCTGGTTACGGGTCAGGAAGGTGTTAAGCACCTGACAACCGTCCGACGTTAGTCGGTTTCTACTTCGTAAAGGAGGTTCTATTGAATATCAATGTTAATATCTCATCTTGTGTGCGCATAGTGTACGAACTCTCCTGCATAAGAAAACAATTAGTTCGATTTTTATAAGAAAATAAAGTAGGAAAGATAAGTACATTAGTGTAAATGATCTGACCTATGTTTCTGTTATCTAAACAAACGGAGATAACAAGTTGGTTTTACCTATTCTTGCTTGCATGCCTCAGCGCTCGGGAGAGCTTAGGTGGATTGTTCATGCTCTGGGAAATCTTTGTATATCTCGTTTTGAGAATTTTTCTATACTAGTGGTTGGGCTACAACTATTCCTCATTTGAAGAGAACTTAGCGTCTCATGGGGAATGACTGTCACTCAGATGATGCATCCTTATTTGAAGGAGCGTGAAAGAATTGTGATTGACGAGTCATGCCGGTGATGCGTCCTTATTTGAAAAAGCATGAGAGGATGGTGGTTAACATGTCGTGCCAGTTTTGTAAGTGGAAACCTCCTTGAAGGCGGAATTCTCTCATTTCTCTCCTTACTTGGGAGGAGTTCTGAAAAGAGATTGATTTAGGTGGCGTTTGTTTTTTTTTTTTTTTTTTTTTTCTGAATCTGAATCTGAAATCTGAATCTGAGACTACCTGAGTCATCTGGATCTGAGATCATCTGGATCTGACTTGTTTGAATTTAAGTTTGTTTGTTTTTTCATCTGAATTCTTTTAAGAAATTATGTCTGATTGACTTTTTGACACTTTTACCCTTATTTATACTATTGTCACATGTCATGCTCTCATCCAATATAGGGAATTCGGTCATTTAAAAACAAATGGAGGACAAAATTGTAAAAAAGAGTAACTCAGCACTCAGATAAACTTTTCAGTACAAAATTTTCACTGACTCAAATCAACCCTTTTTCAGACTTTTTGCTGAGTCAAAATTTGACTCAGACACTCCAAATAAAAAAAAAAAACAATCTGAAATCTGACTCGGCCCAATTTAGACCCCGAGTCAGATTCAGACATTGTTTTCAGAAAAAAACAAACAAGCTCTTAATGAGTCATGTCGGTTTTATAAAAGAAACCTCCTCGGGAGCGTAACTTTGGTGTTTCTCTCCTTATTGAAAGGAGTTTTGAAGATATTGACAAGTATTGCCGATTTTGCTTGAATTCTCTACGAATTGATCATGCTGTCAATCGGAAGGGGATATAGGAGAGTTCAACCCCAGTGATTGGATTGGTTTTGATCTGAACTGATCGGATTCCATGGAATTTCACTCACCGGAATCACAACTCAGTTAACTAGATCTGCGATTTCTAAATTTTTTATGGCAGCTGCTGCAACTAATAATGAAAAGGATACTTCCGATACAAATCCAGCTGATGGGCAAGATTTGCCACCACCGATTGTCCCTGAAGTAAAGAAAAGAGAGATCTGCTCAGATCTGCAACTGGGGGTTCCTGAACCTGTGTCCTACCCCCAAAACTCACAATCCAAACAAAGAAAAATCTTTTGCTGAAGCATTGAATAACTCAGTTCAAATCCCTCTTAGCCAGCTGCCGACTCCATGTCTCAAGGGCAATCATCTTGCAATTCGAATTAGCGAAGATGAGTATAAAAAAGGACTAGAATCCTGCAAAACAAAGTATGGTCAGTTGGAGCATGGCATCTAAATCCTGGAATCCTAAGACTATCTCAATGGGTCCCTGATTTCCATCCTAATCAACAGAAGCAAACACATGCTCAGGTATGGATTCAAATTTCAAACCCTAGCCAAGAATATTGGCAACCCAAAACACTCTTCGAAATTGCAAGAGTGGGTCTGCCGATCCAAATTGATGGAGCCACACTTCAACGTACATATGGGAATTTTGCTAGAATATTAGTTGATGTTGATCTGAAAAAAAACTCCCTCCTAGTGGAGCGTAATGATTATGCGTTCATTGTTTCTATTGTTTATGAAAGGCTCCCTGCCTTCTGTACTAGCTGTGGGATTATTGGACACCTAACATCTGCTTGGAATAGCTTGTAAAAATTCCAACAAAGTTACGGAACCAGAAAAAGGTGGCTAGATAGAAAATAAAGAGCGTGTCAGATCTAAGTCGCGAGGAAGGAAACCACAAATCGATCAGGTTAAAGCTAGCAAAGAGTCAACAAATGAAAAACATGATGACCTCAACTCAACTCCGGTTGCTGCCTCTCAAACATAAAATATTGGGGAGGGAAACTCACCTTCAATCTCAGCAAAAGAGAAAGAGAATAAGGAGGATGAAAAAATGGAAAAGCAGGTAAAACACCATCAGAAGATATGGCTGATATTAAACAGATTGTTTCTGATACAGGGGTTTTGCCATCTCACATTTCCAACTTTATATCCAAGGATGTGGGCAGTGGGAAGGCTGGTCAACCACTCTTATAGGCAGACCAAATGGAGCAAGATGATTTTGTGCAGGTTCTCTCTTTATCGCTAAAGAATAAAGCAAAACATCAACAAGTAGTAATAAATCCTTATCCTACAAGATCAAGGGCGGTCTCTCAAAATCCTTCTAAATGAAGTTAATCTTCTAGAATGCTAGAGGGGTGGGAAACGATCCTACTCAATCAGTTATAAGAGACTTTATTAGTCTTCATAGACCTAACTTGGTGTTTTTAGCTGAACCAATGGTTTCTTCAAGCTCTATTTCAAATAACTTTTGGAATTCGATCAGGATGTCTACTTTTGCAGAAAATACTGGTTCTCTTCCAACCATATAGGGCTTTTGTACTTGGAATATTTTTCCTACTGTCATCAACATTTCTAGACAACAAATAACTATTGAACTTCAAGTGAATAATACTATTGTGAGGGTCACTTCAGTGTATGCTAGTACAAGTCACATAATTCGATGGGACCTTTGGATGGAGCTGGCAAACTTAAAACAAAACTTTGAGAGTCCTTGGGCAGTCATAGGTGATTTTAATTCGGTTTTGGGAGCTCATGAAGTAAGGGGGGATTCTCCCTAAACGAATCTCATGTGAGGAATTTCAGGCGATGTCGGATGTGTGTGATCTTCTGCATATAGATACAAAGGGGGCCTTATATACCTGGTCAAATGGTCGGGGTACTCGTCGTCATATCGAAATGAGCTTAGATCGCTGCCTTTGTAACTTGGCTTGGCATACGTTTTGGTCTACTACAGAATGTTGCACCTTAAATAGAGTTTCTTCAGACCCCCATCCACTGCTTTTATTAGCCGATCATTAAATAAGAACTCACCCTTCTCCTTTTCGCTTTTTCAGCATGTGGCTAGATCACTATTCCTTACGTGAAGTGGTGGCTAGGGTTTGGGATCAATAACTTTTTGGTTGTCCGATGTATATATTAGAGAGTAAACTAAAAATTCTTAAGAAAGAACTAAGAGTGTGGAATAAAAATGTCTTTCGAGACGTTAATAAAAACGTGAATAGATGTCATCAGACTTTGGCGGCTATTCAACTTCAATTGCAGGAAGAAGGTTGCAGTCAGGAGCTACATGAGATTGAAATAAAAGCACAATGTGATGTCCTAGCAGCTATGTCAGCAAGGAAAAATTCTGGAGAGAAAAATGCAGAATTAGATGGCTGGAAGAAGGTGATCGTAATAAGCCTTTTTTTTCATAGAAATGCTCTTATAAACAGATCATGCAATCAAATCTCGATACTACGTGAGGGAGATTCAGTTATTGATTTAGAAGCTGGAATTTGTGACCATGTTGTGAACAACTACAGCTCCTTATACAGGTCGACGAAGACTAAAATTCTTAACAATAATCTAATCTCTAGAGACTGGTTACTGCCCAAGAGAACTCTCTCCTTACAGCTATTCTGGATTTTGATGAAGTTCGTCATACCATTTTTAGCATGGACCCAAGTAGTGCGCCGGGGGCAGATGGTTTTGGCGGGTGTTTCTATCAGCATTTTTGGGACATTATTGGTGAAGATGTAGCTTAAATAACAATCCAATTTTTTCAGAATGGATGGGTGCTTCCGTGCCTTAACTCAAACTGAATAGTTTTGATTCCTAAAACTAATAATGCAGATAAAATAGATCAATTCAGACCCATCGCATTGGCAAACTTCCAATTCAAAATCATCAGCAAGATTCTCTCAGATCGCCTGGGATTGGTAGCTATGAGGATCATTTCAGAACAACAAAGGGCTTTTCTGAACGGGAGGGGCATCACTGATTGCATTGGTCTTGCTTCGGAATGCTTAAATTTACTGGATCAACACTGCTATGGTGGAAATATTTCTATTAAATTTTATATTCGTAAGGCTTTTGATTCGCTTGAATGGAATTTCATTCTGCAGGTCTTAAGGCAATTTGGTTTCAATGAAACCTTTGTCTCTTATTGGATCAATTCTATTTTGCATTCAGCTAACCTCTCTGTTAGCATTAATGGAAAGTTAAAGGGTTATTTTGGCTATATAAGAGGTGTTTGCCAAGGCGATCCCCTCTCTCCATTACTGTTCTGCCTGGCGGAAGATGTTTTATCTCGCAATATCACTTTATTGCAGCAGGAAGGAAAGATATCTCCCATCTCCTCCACTAGGGGTTTCGCATCTCCGACTCACATGTTCTATGCTGATAACTTATTAGTCTTTTGGAAAGGAACCAAACATTGTCTCAATGCCATTATGCAGCTTTTTCAATCTTATTCAGCCACCTCTGGTCAAGAAATTAGCCTCGAAAAATCCTTTTTCTTAACAGGAAGCCACAACTCTCATCGAGCAACATCTATATCTAATATCTTGGGTATTCAAATTGGTTCTTGGCCGTTTACGTACTTGGGGGTATCTATTTTCAAAGGTAACCCTAAAAAGAGATTCCTACAACCCATTATGGACAGAGTGAGGTTAAATATGGACACATGGAAAGGAAAGCTCCTCTCTATGATGGGCCAGATTCAACTGGTGAAATATGTGATTTATAGTATTTTCCTTTATTCTTTCAAGGTTTACAGATGGCCTATGTTGCTGTAACTCAACAGATGGATTAAGAATTTCATTTGGAGTGGTGATGTTAATGTCTCTTAAGCTAATCACGGTTGCTTGGGACAAACTCTGTCTTCCTACAGAAGAGGGTGGCGTGGGCTTTAGAGATTTGAATGCTCTCAATGATGGAGCCATCCTGAAGCTGGCTTGGGGTATTGTTTCTGCTTCTTCTCAATGGGCAAAATTTATGCGCGCAAGGTATTGGAGTAGAGGTTCAGTTATCACCTACTACAAAAGGTCTTCAATTTGGAATGCAGTTAAGCACAAAATGGCAATGATTCAGCTGCATACTAGATGGATTTTGGGTGATGGTGCATCTATTAACTTCTGGTATAATCGATGGTTAAATGAACCAATCAGCATAATGATAGATGATCAAAACAGATCTACTACTCAACTAAATGTCTCTAACTTTATTAGTAATGGGGCCTGAGACCTTCTTAATAATTTCAGTGATACTTTCCCAGATATAGCAGAAGAAAATCAGCAGAATCGTTATTCCAATAGAGCCTACTATAGATAAAATTATTTGGGAATCTACTTCTTCTGGTGATCTAGAGTTAAAGACGGCATACGACTTAACAAGGGCACATAGCGGCACTACAGATTGGGGAAAGAAGATCTGGAAAAACTACATCCCTCCTTGCAAGTCCTCGTTAGTTTGGAGGCTCATAAGACGTCGTCTCCCCACGGATGATGTGATGACTACCATTGGTTGTAATATGGTATCTCGATGTAACCTTTGCAAGTCTAATGGCGAGGATTTAAACCACCTTTTTTTACACTGCTCAACTACAACTCTGGTTTGGGATTGGTTAAGTCAAATTTTTGGGAGAAGGATTGATTGATCTTCAGTTTCATGTAGTATGTTAAATGGGGTTTCCTCAGCTGGTTTTGGAAACCAAGTGGAAGGCCTCTTCCTAGCGGCTGTTGTCTCCTGCTTTTGGTCCTTATGGCACGCAAGAAAAAAATCCGCTATGACAATGGTAATCTCAGAGTAAGAGACATTTGCAGCGTCATTCGTCAACTCACTTATGAATCAGGTCGGCTTGTAAAGGCTCACTTAAATAACTCGATGGAGGAGTTACGCATTGTTAAGTTCTTTAACTTATCTCCGGGATTGAGAAAGGCTCCTAAAATTCTTCAAGTCTCATGGTATCCTCCACTGGGTGGGTGGGTCAAGGTTAACACAGATGGTAGCTCTCATGGTAACCCGGGAGAATCGGGTTGTGGAGGTGTTTTTCGAAACAGCCAGGGTTGGGTTATAGGTTGCTTCACAACGCCTCTTGGTATACAAAATTCTATCTATGCAGAGCTAATGGGGGTAATTCATGCTATCTCTGTGGCATGGTCTAATGGGTGGCACAATCTTTGGCTTGAATGCGACTCCACAATTGCTCTTTTGGCAATACAGGATGAGAAAGTGGTCCCTTGGAAACTCTGGAACTTATGGAGAAACTGCAAAACAAGGTTAGCTATGATGAACTTCCGATCCTCTCACATCTTTTGGGAAACAAACAGACCGCAGACAGTTTGGCAAACATAGGTGTCAATTTGGATGACTACCACTGGTTAGCAGTAACACCTACGTCAATGACTAGTATCATTCATCATGATATGTACTGTAGACCTTCATACCATTTTTACCCCTAAATAGGGATGTAATCGGTATTTTAACTGAGGGTTTTATTCCTCAGTCTGTTTTGATCTTTTTGTAACTTTTTCTTTTTCATTAATAAATGAATTTTGCTAGAATAACACCAAAATTTGACACCAGAATATTACATCTGCTTTTTAAAAGTGGTATGAGGGGTTAAAATGGAATTAATGTTTTTTCAGCAACTGTTATGATTGGTTTACAATTAATAAAATAAGCAGATGTAATCTTTGGTGTCAAAATCTGGTGTCCCTGTAGTAATGCCGTTTTGAATTAAGAAGATTTGCCATCCAAACACTATCTAATATTATGTAGCGTACTATGGAGTCATGCTAGAAAGCATACTCCCTCAGAGACACGCTATATTGATATTACTTTGATGATAACGAGTTTTTATTTTGAAAGTTTACTATTTATTGCTTTTTGAAAAGAATTATAATACTTAAACGCACGATCTTTGAATAATGAATATTAAAGAGTTTAAGAGTATTGAGTATATACCTGAGCGCTTCCTGGATTTGACTAGAGATTTGGGCAGAGGTTCGTTACTATTTCTCTTGTCTTCTAGTTTCGATAGGTTTCTCAGAGGATTCTTAAACGATTTTTCGTTCTCGTCCCGAAGGCAGCAGGTGGCCTTCGAAGAGATTATCGAACTTTGGAACTAGAAAGTGCACGTGACTTGAAGACAACCGTACACAAAATTCAAAAATTAGAAAGTGGATTGAACTCTGAATGAAAACCTTCTCGAGATTCAGAAAACGACAGTGGAAAATGGATCAAGGACCAAAGTGAACTCCAAGGTGTTTCTGAGATGCAAAATGAAGGAAGGGGAGGGTCCTATTTATAGGACCCAGGTTCCTATTTTGAAGGCATCTTGAAGATACACATAGATCTTAGGGATTTGTGCAGATCCTTGAGATTTGTGTAGATCCTTGGGATCTGTGCCTAGGTCGGCTGCCACATGGCAACCTCCTAGGTTAGGCAGTTAGATTGTTTGTGGGACCCTCTAGGGTTTTTTCAGATCTTTATATGTTTTCAGGGTGTTCCAAGNTTAGCCTCTTGTGGGGCCCTCAAGGGCTTTTTAGGTCATTTTTGTGTTTTTTAAGTGTTCCAAGTTCGTTTTCGAGGTTTTTTGGAGTTAGTTTTGTGCTTTCCGAACCTTCCGAGTGTATTTTCGGGAGTTTTCAGAGCTTTGGTAAGAGTTTTCAGAGGTTTCAGGGAGTTCCTGAGGCTCTAGCTCAAGTCTTAACTCTTTTGCCTCGTTTTGACTCTTTCGGGTTCCGTTTTCAGATTCTATTTGGCTGGTTTTGACGAAATCATTGAGGTGCTCTGAGTGAACCAACTTTAAGTATCTACAATGATATTATTGGAATTTATATAGGATTATGATTTATTCATCTACAAATGTTTTTTCTTTTATGAGTTTGCTTTGAAGATAGCTTATAACAGGTTTATGAGTTAGTTAAAAGATAAATATTTTCATTGATAATTTTGTGTGGGTCCCACATGATGATGTTATAGTGGACTTTATATAGGATTCTGATCTACATATGTTTTTTGTTTTATGGGTTTGCTTTGAAGATGGCTTATAACAGGTTTATGAGTTAGTTGATAGATCATGAGTTAATAAGAAAAAAATATTAATTTACAATTTTGTGTGGGTCCCACATGATTTTAAACGTGACTAAATAAACACAACTCATGAAATTTTTCGGATGATAAATTAAGAAAATTTTATTCAAATTAACAAGAAACTAGAATTGCAAGTATTTGGAGAATATTAACTAACCTAACACATGAAAATATGTATTGTTGTTTTTTAAGATTCTACCAAGCAACAGGGAATATTTATCCATGCAAATTACCACTGTTGAAAATTACCACAGATGTGGTAATTTGCATACTGCAAATTTTCCGTGCATGCCAAGCATGGCCTAAAAATTAGTTTTCCCCAATTCAATTTTCATTTTTTATTCACCTCTTTAACCAAGTTTCTCCCCATCCAAATCTTGTTTTCTTAATAACATCACTCTTTTTTTAATAGTTGGGTGGGGAAAAACTCCCCCGAAGTCAAACGAGTTCAGTCGTTATTTTACAATGTTGACTATTTCTTCAACCTCAACTGTTATGTGCGTATCATCAACACTTTATAAACCTTTTTTTTTTTTTTCCTTTTTTTTTTTGTTGCAAGGCACCATCAACTGCTGGTTGATCATGGTGATAGCTAGAAGGGATTGTTGACCACCAACGATACGTTTCACCATTATCAAATTCTCAATTCGTGGCTAGTAGTGCAACCTATATTATTATGATTTTTTCAACAGAAAAAAAAAAAGATACAAACTAGATAACATGCACAACTTCGAGTTTTATAGTGACACACGATACTATCGTTTTCGAGTGAGGCAAGACAAAAAAGAAAAGAAAAAAGAAACGTGGTGTTGTGTTACCGTGTATAATTGTAAAACTCATTATCGTGTGGTCTTATTGGGTGGCTTATTACCACTCGTTGCAGTGTTACTAAGTACAAGTGTAAAACTCTGTAACTTTGTAGTGAGAATGTAATAGCCACTGCTAACTACCATCTCAAAATGGATATGGGCTGTTTCCAAACCAGATAAGGGCAGTGGTATGGGCTGTTTCATAATTTTATTTATTTATTTTGAGGTCCCCGGAGAATTTTTTTTACTAACCACTTTTTCAAATCAGATAAGGGCCATAAGTGGTATGGACGGTTTAAAAAAAAAAAATTTCTTGAGGTCCTTTGGAGTAATTTTTTTTTCTACTAACCACTTTGATACGATGTTCTACATTACATGAATGAACATTAGTCATGATGTTTTGTTCTTGGCCATGGAACGGAATAAACTTAATTCTGTTAAGTTACATATTGTAGAACATATATTTCGCAATGTTCTTTTTTGCATCATAGAATATAACTTTGTAAAATATATATATATATAAAATCAGGTTTGTTAATATTTTTTAAAAAGAAATAATGTAGTTTTACTTTTCAATTAGGCTTAGTAAATATGTCCCACATCAACAGTAGGATCATTTTATATGATGTCCTACATTGCCTGAATGAACATTAGACGTGATGTTTTGTTCTTTGTCATAACCGGAACATACTTAACTCTGTTTCGTGCCATCTTGTAGAACTTATTTCGCAATGTTCCTTTCCTCATCATAGAACATAACTTTGCAAAAACAAAACAAAAAATTCTAAAACCATGTTTGTTAATTTTTTTGGAAATAACTAAACCCATAATGCACGTGCGACTAATTTATGTCGTATCACTATACTCTTAAACTTGAACAAATTATTTATAATTTGTCCAACGTCAAAGTCATGAATATAGGGACTATTGTCTTAGTTTAAGTAAGCGAACATAGTGTACAAAGATTTGTTCCTTGCGCTAGAAATAAACATAAGTTATTTTGCTTGTCCACTAAGATCTAAATATATGTCGCAATGTCCATTTCCTCCTCGTAGAACATTGTATATAATATTCTACGTTTGGGTGGCGAACATTAGTTTCTACATTTGTGAAATTTTTCCTACGGTTATTTGAGTTAACCATTTTACTTTGTAGCGAAGGTTAGGGATCAAACTATCACCTAATTAAAAATTCTAAGAAAAATAACTAAGGCACTAAGTAAAAATCTCTCTATCACCTTATTTCAATCTCTAAAAAATTAAGAATTAACATGAGAGATTTTTGTTAACGAGGAAAATCCAACTGGGAAAAACCCCGGGACTTAGTCTAGTCAAACAATCCACTAAGAATTAACGTGAACTTACAAACCGATTTACCACTTGACATACACAATTTATGACTCTCTCTACGTTCTGATCAGCAACGACTTTCGTTCAACCACAACATTGAATCCACAAACTGCTCCTTAGTCGATCACCTTTTCACATACAATCCAGAATTCCACTGAATCAACAGATATCTCAAATCCATGAGCCAAACCCCACTCACCAGAAATCCACCGACGAAACACAAAGTTTTGTGTAGAAAAGTTGATGGAAGGATTTATGTATCACTCAACACATAGCCAATCTAATCAATAGATTATAATTCAGCTCATCAACTGATTAAAACTTGACTCTAGAACTTAGAAACCCTAATTCTCAATTTTTAACTCTACAAGTATTGTGTTTATCTTTTTATATGTTGTTTTGATGTAAAACAACCTTAATATATAAGGTTTGGTCGAACTAGACTCCTATAGAAAGTTCCAATCACTTTCAAAGTCGGTTTGACAAGTTCTACAACGCAAAAACACAAAATAGCAAGTATTTTGCGTAAACCCAGAAGCGCGATTTCGAAACTGGAAGTGTTTGTTTCGAAATCAATAAAGTAAATCTTACTGATTTCGAAATCAACACTTTTGATTTCGAAAGACATGCTCTCGGGTCTTTTTGGACCAAATCTTCTGAGAGGGTTGATTGCGAAATCACCTTGGGTGGTTTCGAAACCAGTCCTTAAGGTCTGATTTCGAAACAAACCATGTAACGTCTAGACCTTTGAGCCCATGGCCCATACCCGGTCCACTAGACTCAAAGCCTATTCCATTAGGAAAAAGATTTTAAGTCATATAATCACTTATCTTTTTCACAAAATAGTATTTTAGAAACTGTAGTTTTCATGGTCCAAAGCACAGTGGAAAGATATTTCTAAGTCCAGTCCAAGGTGTAATGTAAATCTTTTTATACAATAAGATTTTAAATTTTCAAAACTGTGTTCATCCAATACTCAATCCCATGAAAAATAAAAGTCCTATTTATAACTCAGCTCAGTAAATAAATGATATCAAAGAGAAAGAGAGAGAGTTCATCATGATCAACCTCTCGTAATCCACTACTCCCTCTCCTTATAAGTTCTCACATATAGACCTTTTTTTTTAAAAAAATAAAAGTTTTCCCAAGGCTCATTCTTGGTTCATCACAGTGGCATTAAAATTTTGATTCATATTCTAGACTAAAAGTGTAATGCCCTGTAACCCAAAACACGGGACATTACCATCAGTCTACAACGAGATTCAAATCCGGCAGAGTCTTCCCTGTAAACTGGACCTATTGTCACCTGATAAACACAGTGCATACAATAATATACACAGCGGAAGCAAAAGAAGTTAAAAGTATGCACAAAATTGCCACCCATTTTTTTTTCAACTGAAATCCCAGCAACATGGGATTTAGAGAGAGCTGTCAGGTGAACACTGTCTCAAATTATACCATCCTCTAAGTTACCTGCAAATAACTATGATATTCATTCTTCCACTTAACATGGATATATTTGTGATATAATATATAGTTATGTTTGTTGTTTCCTGTCAAAATATATATAGCGAGAAAAAGATAAGGTAAAATTCGCATTCATATAAACAAAAGTAACATAACGCTCACAACCGAGCCATAAAACATAAGTCTCAAAGTAAAAGAAACATAGATAATAAGTCATCCACTGTGACTGAAGAGAGACCTACATCCACCACAAAATAAGGAATCCCTCGCCCAGTAAACCATGTCACAGTGCCACTAAGGATCCTAAGTCGATCCTCAAACGTCAGCTGTAAAACCACGAGAATAATTGGGTGAGAAACTCAGTAGGTAGATCAACCATCCTAATACCATCACATGCAGTGATTAATCCGATAACATCTCAAAAGCATTTATAAAAGTAATGCATATTATATAGTTGATTGAAACATCAAAGAAAATCCTGCATATATATATATATATACAAGCAATGGTAGTGTATTTCTTCTAGCATAGCTAAGGAACACGACTAGAGTAAACCCTAGTCAGATCAACACCAGTGTCCTAATACCCTCGACAGGCACTGGTAAGCCATGTGTCTAGATACCCTCAACAGACAACGCAACAAAGTAGCTGGGGGACCCCACTAACAAAAAAAAACAAAAGAAATTTCTTACTAGTAAAAATAATAACATTTCTAGTATTAACAAGGTTTAGAAATCTTAGTGTTAGTAACATTTGATGTATAACAAGAAGAAAAGGGTTATTATAAGAAATAATAACATTAGTAGTATGTTGTTTAAAACAAAAAAAAAA
>MVGT01001981.1:19640-32369 GCA_002174775.1 Macleaya cordata | reverse complement strand
TTGGCTCATATCCTCCCTAACTGAGCCTGTTTTGGCTAAAGTTATTGGCCACACCTCGTCCAGGACTTTATGGCTTGCTCTTGAGAAGAAATTTGCCTCTAAATCTCATGCTCGCAGGAACCAACTACGTCGTGAACTCACTAATATCCGAAAAGGAAATCTCTCTATGGAAGCATACTTCCGATGATCTTGCAGCATCCGGTAACTCTCTTCTTGAATCTGATTTACAACAAATCATTTTGGGTGGCCTTGATACAGAATATGACCCTATTGTTGCCACCTTGACTGCTCGTATTGATGATATAGAAATGGACAAATTCCAAGCCCATATTCTCGCCTTTGAGATGAGACTTGACTCCCACAATGCCATGCTTCAAAATGCTACACCCCAAATTCCTCAAGCTCACGCTGCACAGTATCAATCCCACAACAATAACTCTAGGTACTACAAATCTCCATCCTTCTTAGCATACTCGAGATCAGTCTCGCACTCCACCACCTAATAAGGGTCATAGTAGATCTCAATCTCATAATGCATCGTGTCAAATTTGTGGACGGTTCAATCATACTGCTAAAACATGTCGGTTGCGATATGAACCTCGCCCACATTTCGCCCAAAATAATACTAACACACCCAATAATCCACCCACTGCATATGTGGCTGCTCCTCATACCACGGGATTTAATTGGCTTCCAGACAGTGGCGCCACCAATCACATTACAAATGACCTTCAACGTTTCCATATTCAATATGACTACGCGGGATCTGATGGTGTGCGCGTCGATAATGGTTAATCTCTTCCAATAAATCAGATTGGTATGGGTACCTTCTCTACACCTTCACACACATTTTTCCTCAAGAATATTTTATATGTTCCTAACATTTCAACCAATTTACTATCTGTTTCTCAATTTTCACAAGATAATAATGTATTTTTTGAATCTCACCCTAACAACTTTGTTGTGAAAGAACAGGGATCACAGAAGGTAGTTCTTCAAGGCACGAATAAAGGAGGCCTTTATTGCTTCGATCCACACTTACCTGACCCACCTAAGTCTGCTCTTCTTGGTGAACGGACCACTCTTGATGGGTGGCATAGACATCTTGGACATCCTATGCTACGCACCATTAAATCTATTATCTCAAATTTTTCACTACCCACAAGTTATTTAACGGCTAATTCATGTCATGCTTGTAATATGTCCAAAACTCATAACTTACCCTTTCGGTCTAGCACTACTACTTATGAGTCACCGTTGGACTTAATAATTTCTGATATTTGGGGCCCTTCTCCTATTACATCGGTTTATGGGTATAGGTACTACATTATTTTTGTTGATGCATATTCTCGATTTATTTGGTTTTTCCCTATATTTCAAAAATCTGATGCTCTATCTGTCTTTATTAATTTTAAGAAACAAATTGAAAATCAGTTTGAGCGTCGTATCAAAATATTTCAATCTGACAATGGTGGCGAATATCGTAAGTTTGCAAACTTTCTCACTTCAGAAGGTATTCTACAACATTTTACGTGTCCACACACCCCTCAACAAATTGGTATTGTTGAGCGTCGTCATAGACACATCGTTGAAACTGGTCTTTCCCTTATGCATACTACTAATATCCCTCTAGAATATTGGGTTGATGCTTTTTCTACTTCTATTTTTCTTATTAATCGGTTGCCGTCATCAACAAATAAACATACATTCCCTTACACACTTTTATATCTCAAAGAACCAGATTATACATCTCTTCGAACATTTGGGTGTCTATGTTACCCAAATTTGCGTGAGTATCGTAAACATAAATTAGACACCCGCACTTTGCCTTATGTTTTCCTAGGGTATGGAGATAATCAAAAGGGCTACAAATGCCTTCACCGGGAAACTAACCGGTTGTACATCTCCAGACACGTCAAATTTGAAGAAAAAGATTTTCCATTTCACACCAGTAATATCACACCTTCTGCTACCTTTTCATCTAATCAAGTACCTCCTTTACTCATCCCTAACCAGTTTAGTAATTCTCTAACATGGGCACCTCAAATGCCAGCTTTTTCACATGATACAGGTAACCCACATGACTTAAGGTCACCAATATCCCAAACATCCCCTCTACCAATACCCTTTCTAGAAACATCCACTCCATCTCTGCCTCCCAACTTCAGTTCCCCTTCCCACTCCACTCCTCACTCACCTTTACTTCCCTTAAACCAAACTCACATACCTCCTTTATCCACCTCTACCAACCCGCCACAATCACCACTCTCTAACCCCCCTTTCGTACCTTCCTTTGCACCTTATGCCCCCATTATTCCATCTGTCATCCAAAATTCTCATCCTATGACCACTAGGGGCAAAAATGGAATATTCAAACCTAAAGCCTTCACCATAACAAAACACCCCCTTCCTTTAATTGAACGAACTTGCTACTCTCAAGCTAAGTCCGATGGCAATTGGCGACGGGCTATGCATGACGAATATAATGCCTTATTACGTAACGAGACTTGGTCAGTAGTCCCATCTACACCAACACAAAATGTGGTTGGGTGTAAATGGATCTTCAAAATAAAACACAAAGCGGACGGGTCCCTCGAACGGTATAAGGCCCGCCTTGTTGCAAAAGGATTCAATCAACAACCAGGGCTTGACTACAAAGAAACCTTTAGCCCAGTTGTCAAACCATGCACCATCCGCATTGTTCTCACTATTGCAGTTACACATAGTTGGCCTTTACATCAACTCGACATCTAAAACGCATTCCTACATGGCATTTTGACAGAGGAAGTACTCATGAAGCAACCGCCGGGATACACTGACCCTAAATACCCCACACATGTCTGTAAACTCCACAAATCACTTTATGGCCTCAAGCAAGCACCACGCGCCTGGTACTATCGCCTAAGTTCCTTTCTTCTTCAAATAGGCTTTCATGGCTCTAAATCTGATAACTCTCTCTTTATCAAGCGCACACCTAACTCAACTATGTTTATTTTAGTCTATGTAGATGACATCATCATTACTGGATCAGACGCTACTTTAATTTCCTCTCTTATTTTGCAGTTACAACACGAATTTGCCGTCAAGGATCTCGGCACTCTCTCCTACTTTCTTGGCATCGAAGTTCTCCGACCATCAACTCGTCTATTCTTAACTCAATGCAAGTACATCACTGAACTTCTCCACCGCACTAAAATGGATGGTGTTAAACCCATCTCCACACCATTCAGCAGCACTTCCAAATTAAGTATAACCAGTGGCAAAGACTTTCATGATCCCACTCTGTATCGTAGCATCGTCGGCGCATTACAATATCTTACCTTCACCAGACCAGATGTCTCCTATGCGGTCAACAAAGTATGTCAGTACATGCACTCTCCAACAGATGAACATTGGCATATAGTCAAAAGAATTCTTTGGTACTTAAAACAAATAATAGATTACGGTATCTTGATTAGATCATCTCCCAGTTTGAGCCTTAATGCCTTCAGTGATGCTGATTGGGCTGGGTGCCTCGACGATCGTCGCTCTACAAGTGGCTATTGCATCTTCTTGGGCAATAACATTATTTTATGGTCCGCTCGTAAACAACGCACTATTTCTCGCTGCAGTACTGAGGCTGAATATCGTGGCCTCGCTATCACCATAGCTGAACTTGCGTGGATACAATCACTCCTCAGAGAACTCCAAATACACATACCAACTCCAACCTTGTGTTGCGACAACATCGGTGCCACATATCTCACTGTCAACCCTATTTTCCATTCCCGAACCAAACACATAGAAATTAACTACCACTTTGTTCGTGAGCGTGTCACTGCTCGTCAACTCATTGTTAAATTCATCTCCACACATGATCAAACGGCTAGCATCTTCACCAAGGGCCTTAGCAAGTCCAGATTTTCTACCATTCGACACAAGTTAACCGTACAACAATGCCCGCTTAACTTGAGGGGGCCTATTACAAAAAGTTAGATAATGGCTGAATAAACAAATGGGAATATAGATAATGACTGAATAAACAAATAGGAATATGGTTAGTGACAACCTAATGACTCCTTCTCCATCACGCATGATGGTGGTTGTCTGCCACACCACACTTAACATCGATAATTACCCATAATTAAATGTGTACTAAATTAATTATTTACAAACTTCTATGTAATTTTCTCCACCATGTATATATAGTAGTGTAGATCTCTCCCAACGATAACAAGAGAAAAATAAAAATAATTCATTATATTTTTACCCCAAACGGATGGTCAGCCCGAGGTTGTGAACAGGACTTTTGAGACTTATCTTCGTTGCTTCACTGACGATCATCCAAAGTGATGGGTTAATTGGCTTTCCATGGCTGAATATTGGTACAATACCAGTGTTCACTCTTCCGCCAAGATGTCACCATATGAAGTCGTGTACGGACGTAAGCCCCTGACTTTACTCTTATATGTACCTGGCCTGACTGCGGTACAAGCAGTAGATGAGATTTTCAAAGACTGACAAGCTGTTTTGGTACTTTCCAAAAAAAAATTTGATTCAGGCTCAAGATCTGATGAAAAGGAATGCTGATTTGAAATGCATGGACAAAGAATTTGCAGTGGGAGATTGGGTGTTCTTGCGCTTGCAACAGTATCGCCAAACCCTTTTAGCTCTCCGACGTACTGTGAAGTTAGGACCACGTTTCTATGGTCCATATTAGGTACTTGAAAGGGTCAGTGAAGTTGCTTTTCGTCTAGATTTGCCCAAAACTTCAGAGATACATCCTATCTTTCACGTGTCTTATCTCAAAAAACATTTGGGGCCTCTCGTCCAACCACAGGATTCTCTCCCGCCAGTTGATGACAATCTCGAGATTCAGCCTTACCCTGATGCAGTTTTAGATGATCTCACCACACAAAAGGGTAATCATGTGTTTCGTAAGGTGTTAGTCCAATGGAAAGGTACAGCCCCATCAGATGCCACGTGGATGAATTATAGTAAATTTGTCCATCGTTATCCAGATTTTTACCTTGAGGACAAGGTCAAACCAAGGGGGAGGATTTATACATGCATTCATGCACGTATCCATGTAAACCACTATGTTCTACATGTTCGTGGGAAGTGTTGGTTGTTTGTGTAGTGGATTAAGTGGTTGTGCCACATGTCAAGTAGATAATCAAGAAGAGACTGAGTCTCATCTACATAGGAAGTGCTGAAGTAGTTGTAGTTAGTTATTTGTTATCTTAAGTCCATTATGTTGATGTACGTGTCTTGTAACCCATGATCCTACAGATCTGGGATTTGATTTTATTTAAGAGAAGGGTACCAATGAGAAGCGGCGTCTCATTGGAGTGTTCTAGTCCACCTTATCCTATTAATTCTCCTTTCTCTCTTGAATCTATCTATTTTCTCTCTCTAAAAACTATCGTTTGCCTCTTTCTCTCTCTTTCACAGTTTGTTACGAGTAATCAGTAAAAAAGAACATATTGGCCCTCGTTGCCCTCTTTTCCCTCGTCGTCACCGAACACATCTCTGATGCACTTTTAGTTTCTTGGAACTGCCTCACTTCCCTCAAATGCTCTTTTATGTCTTTTTATCTTTCTCTCTCAATCACTCTAGTAAGAGAAAAGGCAAAAGGAAAAGTAATACTCTTTTGTCTTTTACTTTAAGTGAAAAACCAAAACTCTTTTACTTTAGAAAAATAAAAAATCTAGCCATCTTTTAAAAAACCATCGCCCACTTATATCTCTTATAGGGGTTATTCAATCATGACTTCCATAGATTTTCGTGGAGTCTTGAAAGTGATAGACTTCGACAGATTCTTAGAGACTCCTATGGACTCTTGCAGACTTATGCTGCAAAGTTCTGCGGACTCTTGTTGTAGAGTCCTACAAACTCCTACGGAGTCCTGCAAACTCTTACAAGCTTCTATACAATCCTGCAGACTCTTGATGATTAATAATTTTTATTATTTATCAATCATAATCTATTTATATTATTAATTATTAATATTAATAATGTTAATTTTAATTTTATATTTATTAATATTAATTATTTATATTTAGGATTATTATAAATTATTATATTTATTAATAATAATAAGTAAAAGTAATGGTTAGAAATAAGTAATAGTTGTTATAATTAATAATTTTTATTAGTTATCAATCATAACTATTTATATATTTACTAATTAATACTTTACTAGTAATAATAGTTTTTAATATAAATTTATTTTTAAATTTGATAATATTAATTAATTATATTTATGATTATTATGAATTAATGTATTCATTATTATTATAAATAAATAATAATAAAAATGAATAAGAGTTTCTTATATTTATAATTAATTATTAACTTATAACTAATATGTATAATAATTGCTTGTAGTAATCAATTATAATAGTTTGTAATTACTAATTAATAATAATAATATTTATTAATGTATATTAATTAAAATTAGTATCTTTATTATTTAGTAATTATTAATTATTAATATCAGTTAGCAATTATTAATGCTAATTATTAATTATTAATATTAATATTAATGTTAGTTATTATTTATTATTTATTAATATTTAATTATCAAAATATGAAGTCCACCACAATCTCACCTATTTTGGTCGGATTTCACACATGCCAATTTACACATAAAGTCCATCAAAGTTTATCAAAAAGGTATATCCATCAAAGTCATGGACTTTAAAGTCTACAACTAATAACCAATGACTTTGCAAAACTCCTTTAAAGTCTTGAACCAATAACACATAATTTTGCAAGAGTCCTTCAAAGTCTTGAACCAATAACACGTGATTTAGCAAGACTCCTTCAAAGTCTTGAACTAATAACACATGACTTTGTAAGACTTCCTCAAAGTCTTGAACTGATAACACCTAACTTTACAAGACTCCTTCAAATTCTTGAACCAATAACACATGATTTCACAAGTCAATGAAAGTCCATAGAAGTCGATGAAAGTCATGATTGAATAACCCCCTCTTATTTTCTTTAAAGGAAATATCTTTTACATTATATAAAAAAAATCTCCTTTTACTTTTAGTAAGCAAAAAAAATTTCATCCTATTAGAACACCAAAATATCAACCGTAGAAAAGTATCACTTGATTTTTCTGTCATGATTCTTATTGACTTTATCGGGGCAAAAATGTTACCTCGACACTCTTCAAGATTGTTGATATGATCGGACGGACTGCATAGCTCTTACTTCATTCTCCTCCCACTCTAGAAGAATGGCGAGGGTACCTGCAAAAAAGCTCCGACGCTCAAGTCAGCCAGCCAGCCAAAAAAGCTCCGACGCATAGAATGGCATACCTTAGACTAATATAATCGACTAGTATTTATAGAGGGAAATATCAATTCTTGTGGAACTTGGTTTCCTTAATTTTAGGTATTCTAGATAAACTAATCTTTAGTCCCTACGTTACAATTGGTTACACATCTCTTATTTTTTGAGAAATTGAATTCACTCCTTCCTTTTGTCATTTTAAATTTTTTTGCGATTTTCTAGTCTCTTAGGTAAATCTTAGCTACTATTTTTTAATCTAACGGCCCACATGCTATCGCAAGATAATAGCATATATATAATTTAATTCATACAATATTATACATAATTTAATTTTTATGTTACTCGTGTTCGTCACCTATTTTTTTAAGATTTTTCGTGTCTTTGTGTCCGTGTCACAAGTCCGTATCCGTGCATCCTAGCTAACTTATTGTTGTTGAATCACCATACTAACCTATGTAGCCACAATATCGTGGACATGGCCAAAATTATATGGAGGTGCAGCAAAAATTGATTTCAAACCAATTGGACTACCAAGGATCTCTAACTAACCAGCATATCCTAATGAGTATACTAAGGAATGACAATCACCAGTGTTTTGGTTATATTACTAACACATTGGTGCTGAAAGCTTACCCAACTTTTTTACTTGATATTACGATTTTAACCATCTAGCATATAGAAGTTCCCTAAGTCGATATGTATCTGCTAGGTAAATAACTATTTTCCCTTCACAGGATCACATGAGGATACATGAATTAAAACAATAACTTGAAGATCAGATACATACCGTTTAAACGCTTGCATGTAATCACAGATCTTCCTCCTACGTTCTGGATCAGTCGTCAAAAATCCGAAAAGATACAGCAACTTTATTTCGGCCATAACTCTCTCACGGTTGATCCGATTCGCCTAGATGATATATGCTTTTTGTAGGAAATCGAATTTTCTACAACTTTGCATGAAATAGCGAATCTCCAATTCTGCTCCGAAAAGCCTCAAAACGCGATTTTAAATTCTGACGGGAATATATTACGAATTTTGGGTTTCTAAAACCATAAAGGTCATAACTTGAATTCTAAATTGGGAGAGAGTTTTAGATACACAAGTTAGGGTGGGCTATCTTATGAACCCTATCTCTATTTATAGAGAAAGACTCTCTTCCCATATCTTTAGCTCCAAGTTAGGTCCATATGGGCCCCACTTACTTAAGCTTTTGATTTATTACTTTGAGGTCCATATATCTCATATAATTCTCAAATAATAAATCTAATTGCAGTTAAGTCCACTAAATAACTGCAACTGAATACTCTCAAGTAAATGAATATTATTCAGAAGCCCTTCACTCGTTATACCAGCAAATAGTCCCTCCACTTAACTGATATTCGTAATATACACCAAGGTAACATTAACTATTAATGTCAGCACCTTTCGAGTAATTACATCTTAGTCCTTGCCTGCCATATCATACCATTATAATTATTCTAATAATCCAATAAACATTTTATAGGATCACTGCGCAGTCTAGAATAATTAATACTTTTGATTAGGCTCTTAAGGGAATATCATTTCGGTGTGGATTCCTTATTGACACAAAGTAATCCCACTAAGTGATTTCGATCACCCAACCTACCCAGAATATTGGATCACGTTTGCGTTGTCTGACCTCACTGTTTGGTAGATCAAAGTGAGTAGAAACCAACTTGTAAGGTATACTATGCTCTCAGGATTTAGGACATTTGCAATTAGCAAGTTTTACAGAATCTTTTTATGTGCTGACAATAACATAAAAAGTATTCTGTCTGACCTGTTCAGTGTATTCTTAATACACCAACACACTGACTTAGAGTCGCCACTCTAGTGATGGAGATACATCACCCTATAATATAGAAGTCTAGTGTATTATAGTCTTATCAGATGAATTGTTCAGATTCATCACTGACTATGAACTATACAAGAATATAAGGAACCAGTAAATTACATCTCTCCATGTATGAACACTTCATACAAATAATTTACTTACAACATCATCTTGTGAACAACACTTAATCCATCATATGAATAAAGTAATAATATAGTATCATGCTTATTAATAAATATAATTTATCAATGTTATCAATTTAAATTGTTTTAGGGCATAAACCCCAACAATCTCCCACTTGCACTAAAAGAATTTAATGTCACAATAGCTACTTATCTTCTGAGAATAAGATTCGTATGTGACACTTGTTTCATCAGCATGAAACCTTCATCTGTAAGTATTCTCATCAGCATGAGAATCAAAACTACCAAGCAGAGCTTTAGAGTAGAGGTTCTACTAAGTTTCTTACAAATACAACCTTGGCTAACCATCTCGCCTAAACAAAGTCTTTGGCATCCGTGGTAGACACTCTCCCACTCGATGATATCCACCAAGATATCTAGAAATAGAATTTCCAGATCTGAATCTGACACAAGGTCAGAATTAATGCAACCAATTATAACACTAACATTTGGACTATTTTGTAACTCCGAATCCAACTGAGATTATCTAAGTCATGCTTTACAGCTCTATAAATCTCAGTACCAAAACTCGACAAATGTTAGCTGACTAAGCCCACCTGTAAGACAAATATCTGATTTTTGTCACTTGCACTTTATGTGAGAGGCTTCCTATTACATAAGCATAGGGAACTGCCTTTCAATTTACTTCCTTTATCAATGTCTATATGACAAAGATTCCAAAAGAGTAATACCACAGAAACATTTTCTATGGAACAGTGCATTCCAAACAAAATCGGTATATTATTGACCCTTACAGTTTTGAGATAGACTAATACTCTAGTTAGCTGATCTAGCAAGGCTTGATCACTAGAATGAAAGAATTTCTCAAAAAGTTCTTTTACATTAACGTCCATTAGATAACCAAACCTTAATAACATTTCAGGTATCATTATAAATGATCATTATGTCATTACTATATAGCTATGGAAACACTATTACTTACTATCCACATCTTATACATAGCCCATCCATATTTAATTAAAATCAACTAACTTGATTTTCTAATTAAATCGGATGCATCAACTTCGAGACATCTACTTCTGTAATAAATGTACAAAGTACTCATGGCCTACTGTAATGAACTTTATCTGGCTTGATTGCAAATGCCAATGTCAATATGCCTCTTGGGAGGATAATATCAACATTATTTGCGATCTAAGAAAATTCTGTTAATTTAATCAAGACTGCCAATGATGTGGTCACAGCAAGTCTCTTTAACGGTCAATCAGAATTTCTTATTCCTTGTAAACTCTTCATCCAATAGTTTTAATATTAGATGAAAGTTTTACAAGATCCCAGACTCGATTAGAATCCAAAGATTCTTCTCTTATCACAACAGTTAACCATTGTCTCGAAATAAATTAGCATTTTCATAGTTTCAGGGACTGAATTCTCATCCTCCAAGAATAAGATCAATTGGGTTCTTGTGAAACCCTCCCACTACGATAAAGTCCCTATGTATTCTAAAATTGAATAACGTAATTCTTGTGTCTCAGCTTTATATCCTGGTGTCAACTTATGCAGTATTCTTAAGAATGTAACTTTTCTCTGTAAACACAAACTCCTTTTGCATACCTATAAACAGATACGCTTCTGCTCTTGACTCTGATTTGTCATCCATTCTAAGACAGGATAAATTGTTCATATGGGCTTGGGCCCAAATTACAATTTTCTTGTCGAAGAACCTGACGATTCATAAGTTAAAAACGGAAGGCTACTAACTGTTACCCAAGGTATATGTCAGAAGAAAGTAATGAATTATAATCCACCATAGATTTCATCGTATCCAGTGCAGATTCTGTATCTTCACTTATTACACCATTCTACTGGAAGAATCCAAGTGTAATAAATTGGTTCTCAACTTAGTATGTACCATATAAGTCAAAAGGGTGTTTGCCATTTACGATCATATCGAATGACGAAACTTACCTCTTAATTTTTTATGGTTCCACATACAACAATGAGTACCTAAACAAGTCAATCACTAAAACCTTCTACCTTCCTTTCAAAGGAACTCTTAATCACTAAACTCTGAATCGTATTCAGATTAAAGTGACTAAGTTTATAGATTTTAGCGATAACTTGAAATAACTGAAGAAACAATTTATTCAACGAATTCCAAGAAAAATAATTCATCCAAGTGTAATGAGAAAAGCTAAGGATTATTATCAATGTACAACTATGAATGTCATCTAATGCATTCTTAATAAAACTTAATGAGAACAGATGGACTGTATACCTATTCTTGTAAAGATATAATACAGTCAATCATGTTTTCATATTTTATTCCGTACACGATGATAATCATTGAGACTCCTAATTGTCGAGTATCCTATTTTGCCGTATTTAGAAACACTTTCTATTTGGCATCGTATTACTTTTCCTATACTTACCATCTCGATAGGATCAACCTTAGGAATTACTGGGTACTTCTTCTTTGGTTTCATGTCATAAAGACATACACAAAGATGATTATCTAGTTTTATGATCACCGGAATACAACTTGAATGTTTTCCACTTTTTCATGAAAAGTGTGTAGAGGAATCTACTCGGAAAACAAATCTAGTTAGGCTCTAAGGAACTACAATGTCCCAGCATATCAGGTATATGCTGACTAATTGATGTTCCTACACCTCATAGTGTTCATATAACTTTTCGTTATCTGTCAAACAGAACGATTCTGATCCCCAACCTTTCCTATAATGTCACTAGTAAATGTAAAGTACCGATGTTAGTGTTATAACACTTAGACATCAACTTTTCACCTACTTATGACATTTTTCCAATCAGTTCCTGGTAATAATAGGATTCCGTAAATCCTGGATACACAGTCTAAAGTACATAAAGTACTTTACTGCATTTAATGACAGTTATCTAATTCGCATCTAGTCCACATGATTTATGTCAAATTTATTGGTTTACATTTAAAATGTGTTACAAGTGAGAACTATTGAACTACTAAGCATGAAATACTAAAACAACATGAGTTTGAAAAAATTTTAATTTATAGTAGTTCCCTCTAATTACTATAAATATCGGATAACTGATTGTGTATACAGACATCAATCCTATGGGATATCTGTATGTATACCAAAACAGTTGAAATCCCATTTCATCAAAAGAACCTATCCTGACATCTCATGTCAAAGTTGTTTTGACATCCGATTTTGTTCTGACCCCTAAATTAATGACAAATCCTCGTTCGTATGGGAAGCATTCTTTATTCATCATTTAGTTAAGTGTGGTCCACCATCTCAGTTCAAAATGCTAGAAGATATAGAAACAGTCTCCTATGGGAGATCTCTTTCGATACTCTAGTCTGAATACCGTGCTTATTAAAGCAATCCAAGCCAATAAGCTGCTAGGATGTACTATTCCTATGGGCGTTAGACCCCTAGCCTTATT
>MVGT01001981.1:2219-16414 GCA_002174775.1 Macleaya cordata | reverse complement strand
ATATAATTTATCAATGTTATCAATTTAAATTGTTTTAGGGCATAAACCCCAACAATTAGCCAATTTGTTTTTTAAATGTGCACTTAACTATTCTTCATAACGTTTTACCGATAAAACTTTGAAGCTTTTCAATAATTTTTCCCGATACTCGTGAACCAATTTAAGTACATGTTCTGTTTGGGACCATTAAAGAGGGTAGCGACTTACATTCAATCTATTATACCAAAATTGAAAAAGAGAGCTAGTTATTAAAATGTCATTGACCTTGATAATAAAACTAAATCTTCAGTGGTACTATATATATGTGTTTATGAAGACTCAAATGCCCTAATTGAACCCCATCATTGGCGCATTGAACAATAAATACTAGGCACGCATCTATTTTACTACTAACTCATAACACTTAATTGTGGAAATAACCAACCAATGCATTTATATTTTTTAGGATCGGTGCTGAATAAGAAAATTGTAAAATGAATGTGTCGTTTCCACACTGTTGGAGAAACTAAATTATTGAGTTGAGGTCTCCAACAAAGAGTTGGAGAGATATACGAACGTCTGTATTTGTGGACTACAAATATTATTAAATTTAATTTTGTAAATTACAATGAAAGTCAGACGTGTAAATTTGGGACGGATGTCATAACCGCAGTGGCATACCAAATTTGTAAATTTATAGGCCAAATTATTACAAAATTTACAAACAAGTGAAGTTGGTCGGGTAATTTTTAGAATCTTTATAGATGAAATAGTTACAAAATTTTAGTACATATTTCTGTTACGTCTAATTTGTATTTTTTTTTTGTGCTTCGTAACCATTACAAAATGACTTCTATAACATTTCATAAATGTTATGAAAAAATAAGATAATCAAATAATTTCAAAGAACCTTAATTAAAAATATAATAATAATAAAAAATATGAATCACACCAGACTATATTATTTGATGTGGCATTTAAAAAACCTTAGTCAAATGACACTAAATAACAGAAAAATAAGACCAGAGTCACCCTTACTCACATGATTTCAAGAGCATCAATGCCACTAAAATTTGTAAGAGATCCATATAATCCAACGTTACCAAGATTTTTGCAGGTCTACAAATCATTAAGAATGTATATAGATCAAGGTTAGTTTAAACCGTGCATGAATAAATTGATCAAACAGTAAAAATATATAGCATATTTAATTTTCTCTTTAATTAATTAGCCTCATATGATTAATTAATTGGTGACTACTCAGTTGACTAGGTCAAGATATGGAGTATTACGAATATGGCTGTTGTTAAAGGGACTCTCAAAATAGTTAAGGGAAGGCTCAAAATTTAGACTTTTGAGTCAAAATAATAGAGAACCAATTCTCTAAAATAAATTTTATTAATCATAAAAGCCTAGCTCTAATTTTCGTCTTTGGAGCTTATAACTCCCACATAAAAGTTTTTTTTTTTTTAAAGAGAAAATTTATTCAAACCAAAAAGAGAAAACAAAGGGGGGACATCAAGCCAAAAACCCCTAACAAATAAAATACAGATGAATAAGCAAAAGCAGAAGATAAATCAACGACTACGATGACGATTGGACTTTTTCCTCTGGCCCATCGAGCTACGCCGTTCTATATCAGAGCGAGTCTTCTCATACTCTAACAGGCACTTACGGATATCCTCTATATCTTCTTCTTCCTCTTCTGTTTCGTTCACCTCGTAATTATAATCATTGGGGTCAGTGTCCTCTTCTACCACTGGAGAAGGGTTTTTGGGGATAGAGAGGTCCACAAATAGACCAGCAGGGTTAAAATTCTCCAAAACAGTTGTTGCCGGAGGAATATCCGGCTTAAGGGTATCAGCTTTCGCTCTAGTGATCATAGGATGATTACCAATAGGTGGGATATTAGGCTGTACTTGTATCCCTTGAAAACTGTAGAAAACTGAAGGATTCGTTGCAGCTGCTCGAGTTCTAGTGTTGTGGGTTTGAATCTTCGTCGTCCCCCCAGGCAGGAGACAATCAGGAAGTTCATAAACCTTCTCTGTCGTAGAGTTCGACTTAGAGTTACTACTATCACTCCCCTGAGAAGCCGAGTGCTTCCCTGCTTTATTCCAGCGATGTTCCTCAATTAATTTCTTGATCGCGTCATATACTATATCCTCACCATACTCATTTACTACCTCCTTCATATCTTTAGATTTAAATAAAGAAAGAAACTGAGATTTTGTAAGAGGTATACTCGAATTCAAGATTTCCTTGGGAACCAAATCAATGATTGGGACGGTGGGGATGGAGGGTTCTATATTAGTAAGTGTGGGTTGTGTGGGTGAAATACACACCCCATCATTCTGATCAGGGTTACCAACTGCCTCACCTCCCTCTACGTAGGTAGTCGAACTGTTTGGATTAATTGTTGGACCACCCACATCGACCTCGCAGTCTGCCACCAACAGATTTTTGTTGGCCCCACTACTTTGACCAGGAAATGCCACATGCTTGGTGGGAAGGCTACCCACTACCACTTCCTCAAAATCCTCCGCCAAAAGCAAATTTCTAATCAAATTTTGGTCCGAATATGGCCTGTTCTCGACCGTGTTTATACTGCCCACAACCTCGAAATTGGTGTCCAAGTGCGCCTCAAGCTCTGCGCAGGAATTGGCGTAACACACTTTGTCTGGCGTGCCACCAAGAGTACCCACGTTGCTGCACTCTATATTATTTAAACAAGTGCTAGTTTGTATTTAAACAAGAGTTGATATGTTTAACATCATTTAAACAAAAGTTGATATGTTCAACGTCATTTAAACAAGTGCTGAATTCTTTTTCAATATTTAAACAAGTATTAGTATGTTTAATATTATTTAAACAAGTGGTGACTTGTTTAACATTATTGATATCTAAAACCTCATCATTAACGTTGGAGGGAACTAGTTGTTTGTCCCCCACCAAAATGAAGTTGGTTGGACCACGTGTGAGGTGCCCCTCATCATCAGGGAGAGTTGTGGGCAATACCTCATAAGTTTCTTGGGGGTTAGCGTCACCCATGCTACTATTGTCCCTAGCACCAACTGATGTACCATCCGATGGTGGCACCATCACGACAGCGCGATCAGCTCCGTCATCTCTCTTAGAGGAAGCTGATGCAAGGAGAGACACGATACTGTCCTCCCTGCCCTCCCCATTAATACTCACCACCACCGGGATGACATCCGTTGAAGCAGATACCTTAACTGCAACTGTATCAGCATTCATCAAAGCTAATGCGTTATTCACCACCAAGTAGGATGTGGGTCTCACGTTAGCAGTGAGTGACGGTTCTCCCTGAAAGGAGACACTTTTCTTCTTCCTCCATGAGCTTTTCGTGATAACTTGTTTAAAGCCTTCGTGGTCCACCTTACTATTCCCCTTATCACCCTGGTTGCTTTCCACAGACTGTTTACCTTTGGCATCTTGCTTAATATTGTGTTGCGATTCGTCATGCTTCTTACCCACCAAAGTACGGTCCAACTGAACTTCGGCAGCAATCGTGGGTTTAGCTTTAATACCTTTTCTGCATTCATCCGAGTTGTGACCTTGGAGAGAGCACCGCTTGCAGAATTTAGGAAGGTTCTCATAGACCAAGTCTTGTTCAAGGCCAACGTCTTTGTCAGACCAGATCCAGATTGATTCTGTAATAGTCTTGGCGAGGTCAAGCTCCACACACATCCACGCAGTACTTGGTCTCAAGAGACCTAAGGTTGGATTATCAGCTTTCAAGAATCTGCCCCCAATGCGATCGGTCACACCGGCCAGCATTTCATTACTATAAAAATTCATAGGGAGCTTTAGAAAAAGAACCCATACCGTAGCGATGCTCGAATCCTTTCTGGGGTCGAATGCAGAAGACCATCGAAAAAGGCGGAACCAATATCCCTTGATGTGTTTCTTCTCTCTTACCATTGTCTTTAGCACATCCGCTTCGGAAGTCAGATTCAACAATATATACCTCGGGTCAATTATACCGACTACGACTTTCCCCGTAAGACCCCAATGAAGGTCGATGTATGACTTGATGTCACTGATAGAAGGTCTACCAGCTGAGAACTTTAGGACCAAAGCATGCGCCATTTTTTGCTCTGATCTAAGCATGTCATGGGGAGAAAATCTGATGGCAGGAATGCCATCTTTCATAGAGAGCCGATATTCTGGGACCCAAACAGGTGCCTTCACAGAAGGCATGGGTGTTAGAACCTTAGCGAAAGAAATAGGAGGGGTTGCAGTGCTCGCCGGAGCCCCTTCGCTCTCCGACGTTGCTGCCATGGCAGCCACTTCTTTCATGTAATAGTTGAGCCCAAATTGAATCCAAATTCTGTAGGAATTTGCTGGAACTCTAACATTTTCATTTTTATTATTTCGATTCTGTAGATATACGATATTACTGGATAGAAGAAATGCCATTGCAATACATTCTGGATCACCTCAAGTTTGTTGAAATTACATGTATCCAAGGATATCTAGTTGGGTTCATTTTTATAGAAGTTTTGCAGAAGAATGCCTTGGTTTTGGAGAAATTGGTACTTAACACTTCTAAGCGAAACTTATATCATACAGAGATCTGGCCATCCAAATTTATTGAGAAGGTGCTGAATTTGCCAAGAGCCTCTTCCAGTGTCGAAATCTTGTTTTCTAATCCCCAAGAAGATGATTATGGACAGTACGATTTTTTGATAACAAGTTAAAAACCTACCAAAACACTAAAACTTGTTATCGAAACTATTCATTACCTATAAGCAACTTTCTAAACCTATTAAAACTCAAAATAACCCTAAATAATAATAACGAGATTCACAGATTAGATTTGTGGGCTACACAAAAAGTGTGTTGTAATAGTGTACCAATTAGATATGTTGTAATAACCTTCCTCAGTCTATAAATATATAGAACGTCATGTGCACATGCATTGCATGTATTCTTTACATTGGGAATGAGAGATAGAGTCATTTCTAAGTGCTTTGCGAAAGGTATCCCTAGTCCATCTCACATTTTTTTGGCTGATGATATCTTTGTCTTTTGTAATGGGGACATTAAGGGTCTTAGGCACCTCTTGCATTCCCTCTCGGATTATCAAAGAGCTTCTGGCCAGAAAGTTTGCCCATCTAAAAGCAAATTATTCCTGACTGGCATGAATACTGCTAGGAAGAGGACTATCTCTCAGTTCTTGGGTACTAGAGTGGGTTCTTGAAAAATACCTAGGAGTTCCTATATTTTCGGGTTGTGTCAAGATGAGACACGTGATGCCTATTCTTAAAAAGAAACAAGAGATAATCATTAGTTGGAAGGGATCCTTGCTCTCTTTCCAGGCTCGTATTCTCCTAATCAAGTCAGTGCTCAACAGTATTCCCCTTTTCAACATATCGGTTTATAAGTGGCCAGCCAATGTTATCAAAGACTGCAAGAGAATCCTGTGCAACTTTCTTTGGACTGGGGACCCCTCTAAGAGGAAGCTCATTACCGTTTCTTGGGATAAGGTCTGTTCTCCTTTAGAGGACAGAGGCCTTGGTATTCGGCGCTTAGAATGCCTCAATAGAGCTTTACTTATGGGTTATTTGGTGTGGAACTTGCTAAAATCCAAGGATAAGTGAGCTTCTTTCATCCTCAGTCATTACAGGGTGTTTGGCAATATTAGGAACTCTAATTACATGAAGTCTTCGATCCATTCGCAAAAGCCTTTTCTGGGCATTTGAAGCTCTTAAACACGATCTTGGTTGGATCATCGGTGATGGTAGGTCTGTCTCTTTGTGGATGGATTCTTGGTGCACTCCGAATCACTCCCTTTATTTTAAGGTTAACAAACGGCTTATAAATATTTTTTTACTAAGCACTTGAGATAAGCTATAAAATCGAATTAAACCCAAACTCACCAAGTTTTTTTAGTATCTAAAGAGAGAGAGAGAAATACCATCATCTAAATTGGTTCCCTCGTTTAGAAGTTGTGCCAATTGAGATGCAAAGAGAAGAGATGAAAGAAGAAGAAGATGAACAAGCAGCAGGCTAGTCATGACTCATGATGATACTGGTCTAATTAATCTGAGAGACAATTAATTAGACAAGAGACTGCTGATTATCAAAACCTTATTAGCTTCATTTATATGTGTGCCACTGATGTTTGACCGTTGACATTTTAAAAGGATTTGACTTTTTTTTTTAAGAACAGATTATTAATTAGTGGGAAACAAATTTTAAAATGAATTTTAATTTTTCAAGTGGGAGTTTAGTTTTTCTTTTGTTTTCTATCCCATTGACCCTGAGTTCATTAAGCAGGAGCCGCAGGACTTGATCGGTTCGATCCAAGATCCAATAACAAGGTCGTCGAGTCCAGAGACTCCAGACCCTAGAGAAAGATTAATTGAGGTCATGGGTTTAAAACCCCTAGTGGCCAATCCACCAATAGTGTGTGTGGATGTAGAATTCAGGCTTCCCAAAAGAAACATAAGTCCTTGGAAACATGAATTGTTAGAATCCATGAATTCATGAATTCTTTGAAGCTTGAATCCTTTGGTTTGTTTGGCTGCCATTTAAAATACAAAGAAAAAAATCTCTATTTTATTTTTTTAATTTTGTAGGGTGTAATCTACATTAAGTTGGGTGAAAACATAGTGAATCCTTAGTTTAGAATTCCAGCAAATTCTAAAAGAGGAGGTGTGACTCCAAAACAGGGATTTATTTAGAAAACATATTTCCTTGGAAACAAGTTTCCAGGAATTCTTAGCAGCTAAACAGACCAGGGAAACCTGAATCCCTGGTCCCCATTAACCTTTAAAAAATTATTAATTATAGTAAAAAGAAATTAAATTTAACAATTAAAGGATTAAGTCATTAACTAAAATTTAAAATATTAAAATTATAACATTAAAAGTCACTTATTAAAGTTTTAACTAAAGTTTAATTTTTATAGAAAATATATAGTTCACGGGTTGGAAGGTGACAACCCACAGTCTTAAACGTCAACTCTATCCATTTAACTAGTGAGTCGAGTTAGAGTAGGATTTAGCGGATCAGATTATTAGGGTAGGATTGGCGGGTCGGGTCAAGTTTTGTCAGGTCTAATTAGCATGGTTTTTTTTAAGAATAATCCAAATACTTATCTAGCCCGAGACGTTCATGAAAGAATGTGCAAAAGGCATTTCTTAATACGACTAACCCAAACAAAAACTAGTCTCATTGCAACTTAATTCACGTGTATATAGAGGGTATTTGGCAATGGGAAGTATAAGTACTTTTGTGAAGTCAAAAATTAGAAGAAGCTACGGAGTTCTCGTTTCGGAGGCAATCTGTAACTTGAGACATTTTTTAATTATTTGCTTTGATGCTCTCGTTCTCATACCTGCTCTCGCGGCCGCTCTACACTTTGGTTACTTATAAAAGCAAAAGTGCTTTTGAGAAGTAAAAATTAAGGAGAAGTTAGTATGGTAAACTATTAACTTATAAGTCTAAAAAAATGATGAGTTATTAGTTGTTACACGGTATTCGAGGAGAAGCAACTTCTAAGAAGTAGAAAAGCAAAAAAAATTTACTCCAAAAAGAAGTAACTTTTTGCTTCTAGAAGTCACTTTGAAAAAATATTACCATACAAACTTTTTTACTTTTTGACTTATATAAGTCAAAAAGCAACTTCTTAAGTGGTTGTCAAACGGCCTCTTAGGTTTAAACCCCACAAAGGTACGCTTCTTCAATTAATATTGAATGGAATGACCTCTTAACTCGAGGTCCTAGTTCACTTAGGGTCAGTTTCAACCCAGACTGTCTATCCCAAATTCCAACCGGTTCTAGCTGGTTCTATATATTCAGATCATGGTATTGCGAGCCTTAAATAGTTTCCTACCAAAAGCAAAAACAAAAACAAAAAAAATCCTTTACGCCAATACAAGAAATTTTTTTTTTTTTTTATGGAAATACAATTGTAGAGTAACACCCAAATATACATATTGACCTTAGTAATCGAAACCTTGGTATAGGGGTGACGCTCTCGCTCCGAAACCTCGCATTGGTCGCTCCAACGCTCCCGCTCCAACTTTTGTTCCCGCTCCAACGCGCACTCTGGTTATTTAGATATTGACATAACATAGCCCGAAGCCCCAAACGGGAATGACCATTTCAGGTCGTTCAAGGAATCTGAATCCAAACATATTAGGAAACCCTTCTTACTTTCGTCAAGTCAACACATAAATATTTAGTTGTTTTTCCCATTAAATTAAAATTTTAAAAATAAATAAATAAATACATGTTGGCAATAAAATTCTCAATCTGTTTCCTTGGTGAATCCCGAGGATTAAGTTTACTGATCTTTCATAGGGAAAATTGAAGTTGCAGTACTCCACATAAACGAAGTCGCATGAAAGAAGGCTTGTGCCCCATCACTAGTCCGAGCAATCGTCTCCTCCTTAATATCTGCTCTGACCAGTATTAAACCTTCATGTTTTAAATTTAACCCACCAACATCACAAACAGCAACAACATCACATGAAAACGGATTGAATTTAGGAACTTCAATAGTCTTGAAATAAAAATCAAAACGACCCAAATAATCTGTCTTCACACGTGAAACAACCGTCCGGTCAACGTCGCATCGCAGCTCAACAACCGCACGATCAAAACGACCCATATTTCCATCGGACGTGCTCGATATCGATCCGTTCAAACTCACTGTATGTATGTTGATTCCATGCAAAATTAAGCCATGGGTTGAGGAGAAAAAACCAGTAATTGATAGAACTGCAACAAAGACAAGGAAAATCTTCCCAAGAACCATAACTTGAAACTCTAATGGAGACTTTTGAGAGCTAACTGAGGATTTTCATGGCTTGCTTTGTTTGTAAACTTATTAAAAATGTTATTGATAGGAATAATTAATTAAGAAAATATTATTTTAATGATATCGGATTTAGAAAAATATTTAGATATTTTTGGGAAACATAAATTATTATGTAATGGTATCACAAAATAAGATCTTGGGTTGGTATCACAAAATAAGATCAAACTTATCAATAATTACATATTTAAAACAGCAAAAGATTAGGTCTGAAGTAATCCTTTGGGCTTCTCACAAAAACATGTTGTTCCTCCAATGAGTCGTATTGGCAGCACCTTCAGCCAAGGCCAAAATATTCTTGAAGTTGCTTTCAAACTTTACTTTCTTAATCCCCAACTCGGAACCCCATTTCACCACCTCCAGAGTCGCAAAACAATATCCTTCTTCTTCATTTAAATAAAAAGTTGAGAGAGCCCTTGTCCCTTTTAGATCTCCTGTGGAATTAATCAAAGAAATTTCAATGCTCATAGAATTAGACGCACTTAAGAAATCAATGGTATATCTGATAATCCAACAGTAACCAAAAGTTTGCAGGTTTCCCTCCAAAACAGGGCTTTGGTTGTTGTGAGTCATTCTGTTTTGATTGAGGTTCTGTTTATATCTTTCATAGGTACTGGTGGACAAACAAATTTGAGCAGCTGTACTGATGGGATTGGGGATATTATTTTGAAAAACCTTTTCACATCTAGCTTTCCAAATGTACCAGGATACAAAAGCACACCAAGCAGGCCAATCCATTTCAATAGTATCCCTAACATTACCATTACTATTCCAACTAGAGAACCAAGATTCAAAATTGGTAAAAGGTAGATTATCAAGGTGCAGATTTCCTGGTAAAGCAAACCACACAGCTCTAGCAAAGTGACATTCCATGAATAAGTGAAAAACAGTTTCAGATTTTCGAAAACACATGGGACACCTCGAGTCCAAATCATGAAGAATATCAGCTATCCTAGCATTGACAGGTAAGATATTATGGAGACATTTCCAAATAAAAATTTGAATCCTAGGAAAGACATCTAGACTCCAAACCTTGCTCCAATCCAGATTTTGGGGATTAGTAGCTGTGAGTAACTCCTTATACAGAGATCTTACTTTAAAATCACCATTCTTTGTTAAAGACCATCTAAAAGTATCAACTCCTGTGAGGGGGATTCTAATGGCTAAGATTTTAGCTTGGGTTTCAGTATCAAAGCATCTAGAGATAATATTCTGGTCCCATTCTCTCCTGCCAAGCTTGAACAACTGGGATACCTTTTGGATATCAGGAAAATCAGAAGGGACAGGCAGACCAATGGTAGTGGAGGTATTAGGAATCCAAACATCATCCCAGATATTAATGGTACTAACCTAGTTGACAATGCTATGCCATTACCTAATGCTTAGTTTATGTATTATCTTTATCATAAATCAAAGTGAAAAAAAAATATATACATAAAAAGGAATTTTAATCATTCCTCAATACATTCTCTTTAGGAAAAAAAAATAATAATAATCACTTTTCAGGTACTTACCCTATAACGACTTCCAAGAAAGTTATTATACCAACTAGCACAATTAGAAGCATCTATTGTTGTTAACAGCTTAAACAATGGTCGAATTCCCGTTAGCATTGAGTTACTGATCTTATAAAAATTGGCTCAACTCTTTAAAAAAAATTAATTATTATTATCATGGGGACCATGAACGTCATTCTTAAATTACAATGTTAACCACACGTACAAAATCAAATAATGATGTCCGCTAATAACCAAGTACAAACTAAAAGAGAAATTGCCACTGGATAGTACTATTAGAAAGAGAAGCAAGATTACTTTAGGGTTTTTGTTTGGAAAATGCTCATTTTCCTAAATTGACGCATTTCTAAATTGACGCAAATAAAATGAAATTGTTCGCTATAAAGCACGGCTTGTAGCACAAGGTTTCTCGCAGAGACCTGGGATTGATTATGAAGAAACATATTCTCCCGTTATGGATGCAATTACATTTCGATATCTAATTAGTCTGGCAGTCTCAGAAGGACTCGACATGCATCTAATGGATGTGGTTACTGCATATCTGTACGGAAAATTAGATACAGATATTTATATGAAAGTCCCTGAAGGATTCAAATTGCCTGAAGCAAAACCACGCCATATGTATGCACTTAAGCTAAAACGAGCCTTGTATGGATTAAAGCAATCCGGACGAATGTGGTATAATCGTCTCAGTGAATACTTAATTAAGGAAGGATATGTCAACAATCCTATATGTCCATGTCTATTCATTAAGAAAACAAAATATGGATTTGCTATCATTGCCGTATACGTTGATGATATCAATTTAATTGGGACTCCTGAAGAGCTCACGAAAGCTGCAGAATATTTAAAGAAAGAATTCGAGATGAAAGATCTCGGAAAAACAAAATTTTGCCTTGGCTTGCAAATGGAGCACAAATCACATGGAATTCTTCTCCATCAAACATTGTATACTGAAAAGGTTCTAAAACGTTTTAATATGGATAAAGCACATCCACTTAGTACCCCTATGGTTGTAAGATCCTTAGATGTCGAAAAGGATCCATTTCGTCCAAGAGAGGATAATGAAGCGTTGCTTGGTCCAGAAGTACCATATCTTAGTGCAATTGGTGCACTGATGTATCTTGCCCAATGTACTAGACCTGATATTGCTTTCTCAGTAAACTTGCTAGCCAGGTTTAGTTCAGCACCGACAAGAAGACATTGGACAGGTGTAAAACAAATTCTCCGTTATCTCCGTGGAACAACAGACTTGGGATTGTTTTACTCTAAGAATCCGTCCAATGGCTCACAAATAAAAGGCTACACAGATGCTGGATACCTTTCTGATCCCCACAAAGCTATTTCTCAATCTGGGTATGTTTTTACAAGTGGTGATACAGCATTTTCTTGGCGATCCAACAAGCAGAGTCTTCCAGCCACTTCTTCAAATCATTCGGAGATCATTGCACTGCATGAAGCTAGCAGGGAATGTGTATGGCTGAGATCACTAATTGGACATATCAGAAACTCTTGCGATTTATCATCTATCACAGATGTTCCAACTGTCATTTTTGAAGACAATGCTGCTTGCATATCACAAGTCAGGGAAGGCTACATCAAAGGTGATAGAACCAAGCATATCTCGCCAAAGCTTTTTCATTCTCACTATCTCCAGAAGAATCATGAAATTGATATACAGCAGATACAATCATGTGAGAATTATGCTGATTTATTCACAAAGTCTCTACCAACAACTACATTCCGAAAGCTAGTTTATGGAATTGGTATGAGACATATGTATCATCAAACAGACTGATATTGAAGGATTACTTTATCAGGGGGAGCATTATAAAAGTACCAGTTGGATATTATCGCGCTGTACTCTTTTTCCTTTGTCAAGGTTTTGTCCCTCTGGGTTTTCCTTGTCAAAGTTTTTAATGAGGCAGCTTATGCGAGTTCAACGTTGTTCTAAGTTTCTTTGTATTTTTTTTTCCTTCGCTTAGGTTTTTGTCCCTAAGGGTTTTTCCTAGCAAGGTTTTTAATGAGGCAACTATCTTAGAATTGTGGACATCCAAGGGGGAGTAATATATTATTGTGGCTGCCCACATCTAGTAGGCAGCTGCCTATATGGGCAGCAGCCCACATGGGCTGCCTCATATTATATTATGGCAGCCCATGTGTATTTTTCATCCCTTACTCCTATAAATACCCCCCATTTGTAACCATTTGAATACAAGTGAAAATCAAGTTGATTATGAGATATTAAGAGTGAATCTTTCCTTTACATGATATATATATTTACATACTAGTATTACACCATTTGGTTTCCTTAAATTGTGTAGTTTTATAACAAAGAGAGAATATTGATCCAACAAGATATCCTCTCTCATTGGAGAACCCAACTTTAATAATAACCAAATAACAACCCACTACTCCTAATATGTAGGGTGGTGGACATCCTTACAACCCACGTCTGACCTTACTACTCCCTCGTTGAACAACAACTTCTACATAGAATGGACTTAAAATAACAACCCACTACTCACACTTTAACTTAAAATAACAACCCACTACTCACACTTTAACTTAAAATAACAACCCTCTACTCACACTTTAACTTAAAATAACAACCCACTACTTACACTTTTATTAGATAAGCCTTGACTCATTCCACTAACACATAGCCCTACTTGCACGTATCACAAACACGAAAGATGAACGTATGGTAAGCACTTAATTTATGGATCCTAGCTCCACTGGTGATAAACGATTGAGAATCTATTGCAATCAAAGAATAGAAACGGATAATAAAATGGCATGGCATAGACCCTATATTGTGATTTTAAGCGATGCAACAGTGACAAACACAAAAAATGAACTTAAGGTAAGCACTTAATTTCTGGATCCTGGCTCCACTAGTGATAAACGATTTAGAATCTAGCTATTGCAATCAATGAATAGAAACGAATAATAAAATGTTATGGCATAGTCCCCGCAGTGTGATTTGAAGCGATGCAATAGTGACAAACACGAAAGATGAACGTGTGGTAAACACTTAATTGGCTACCAAAAAAAAGTAAGCACTTAATTGGCTCTAAAGATTATGTCCTAATAATGAATGTTATTAAAACCAAACCGGAGCAATGGTCCAACCGAGGTTCCACTCGAAATTTGACATTTTCAGGTCCGGTCCTGATTAAACTGGTTTAGAAATATGAACTGTCGATTTTTACTGAACCAGCGGTCTGACCATTAAACCGATCATTCCGGTTCACACAAAAACCGTTATCCCACATTTTTTAAAAAATCGTTGCAGAGAGCTCTAAAAACTTCAGGTCATCATTTTTGCTTATTTTATTTCTCTCTCCTAACCTAATTTCTTTAGTTTTCAGTCAGATCTGTAAAATTTCTGCTGAATTCCTTCAATTTCATCACCAATTGTTCTTGACCTACAAAACGCAACGATTAGGATGAGTTTTAAGAAGAAAGATTGATTTGAAGTTTTTCTAAGATGCCAGAGTATAGACTGAGTGATCAACCAAGATGGAAGATCGACTTGAAGTTCTTTTAGGATGACGATGAGATCATACGCGTAGAGAACTTTGTAACATTGTTCTCATCCTTTCTAGCTCTCATCTGCAGTGACTAGGGTTTTTTTGTGATCACTTATGAATAAAAATATATATAAGTAATGTTATTGTACAAGTCTCCTACAGAGTTTCGGTAGTATAACAAGATTATAACAGTGGTTGAGTTGTTGACTTATAAAAATATTTGAATAAATGAAAATCGATTTAATCGGTTCGAATCATGACTCAATCCGGCTTAAACCAATTTCAGAAATTTGGGTTCGATCATCGGTCCAG
>MVGT01001977.1:111283-128977 GCA_002174775.1 Macleaya cordata | reverse complement strand
TGCTATTTATTTCTATTTTCAATTCCACAGATCTGGAAGTCCTCTCACTTAAAAGAGTGGTTAATAGTTAGTTTTTAATTTAATTAATAAAATCTCAAAAATTATAATTCACTAGAGCTGCTGGTGGAAATGAATCGTATTTGTGCGAAACAAAATTCTTTGCTGTCTTAAAGAATGAAGTTGACGATAGACCATGTAAAATAACCCAACAAACAAGACTGGAGTGTTTTTTTTGCTAACAATTAGGGGTGGGCAAATGTGGGCCGAACCGACCAATCCAATCCGATCCAAACTAATCCAACCGAATATTAACCGATCCAATTGGCTAGTTGGATTGGCTTGGTATTAAATTCCTAAAAAATGATCGGATTGGATTGGTTGTTGGATGTGTAATCTAAAAAATCAATTAAACTAAACCAACCGAATAATATATGTGTATATGTTATTTTAGTATACATATTTTTATATTATTTATAATTCTAATATTTAAATTTTACAACTTTTATTTTTTTAAAATATGAAAACTAAATAGAAAAAAATACAAAAAACCTGAACACCAAAAATTTTAAGCCACACTCTTCACGAAACTCTAGTCCTCTTTTTCCATTCTCATTCCTCTTAATCTCTAAATGGTGGCCTATCATTTTTCTAAAAAAAAAGGTGTAGGTTCTTTTTAAGTGTTAAAAATAATTATAAATTTTTTTTTTAGAATGGATGCATGTTCTGCTTTTAAGTTTCTAAACATAAACGAATATTGTAACTTGTGAACGACATTGAGAGAAAAAAAAAAATCATCGACCAAAACTGACCATCCAATCCGATCCAAACCAAGTGATGGCAACCGATCCAATTAGAGTTCGGATTGGTAGTGGATGGAAAAAATAAAAAATCAATCCAATTTGGATCGGTTGTGGATGGTTAAAATTTGGTCGGACACAGACCGATGCCCATCCTACTGACAATTGGTTACCCCTTAAAATCCGCATTTTTTTTTCTATTTTATAAAAAAATTCATACTAATAACTTCTAGAAACTTTCATTTTTCTAGAAAAATGTAATTTTGTTGACCCACTTTACAGGCAAAAAGGGACATTTCCAAAGATGCACTTCTATCAGACGTGTGTATCAGTACATCAGCTGCCCCCACATATTTTCCGGCTCATTACTTCGAAACCAAAGACTCCCAAGACAAAGTACTCTGGAGTTTCGACCTCATCGACGGTGGAGTTGCAGCCAACAACCCAGTCAGTAACAATCGACAATAGATTCGATTTGAATTCTCTCAAATTTAAATGATGATGAATGATGATGATGATGGTGTGTTGTATGTACGTATGTATACAGACGCTGGTGGCGATGAATCAAGTGACAAAGGAGATTTTTGCTAAAAATGAGGAATTCCAACACATCAAGAATATGGACTGTACCAAGTACTTGGTGATATCACTTGGGACAGGATCAGCAAAGCAGGAGAACAAGTACAGCGCTGCCATGGCCTCCAAATGGGGAAGGCTGCATTGGTTGTACAACGGAGCCAACATGCCACTCATGGCTTTCATTCAAGCCAGTGGTGATATGGTCGACATTCATGCATCTGTTCTCTTCCAAGCACTCCATAGCGAGAAAAACTATCTCCGCATTGAGGTTAATTATTAATTATTAATCACGCACCTTCATCATCGACACGTTCATGTACTCAATCTTTCTTTTTCTTTTTTTTTTTTTATGATATATCAAATGTTGTTTTCAGGCTGATGACTTAGAAGGGAATGCAGCATCAGTAGATATATCAACAGAGGAGAACATGAAAAAACTGATACAGATAGGGCAGGAGCTTCTGAAGAAGCGAGTGTCCAGAGTGAACTTAGACAAAGGGGTATACGAGGAAGTTAAAGGAGAGGGCACCAATGAAGAAGCCTTGATTCGTTTCGCTAAGCTTCTTTCCGATGAACGCAAGGCAAGGCAAGAGTAGTAATTTAAACAAAACTAATGGTTTATTTGGATAGGGGATTTTAAATAGGCATTTTGTGGGGACCAAGGATTTGGTGGAAAACTAGTTATACCAAATCTCTAGTCCTACAAAATCCCTACTTAAAATCTCCCATAAAAAAAAACCATAAACTTCCTGATCATTTGAAAGGTTATATATACCATGGGGTCTTAATTCCAACATTGGTGCAGCATTTCTAGTACTCTCCAAATTAATTGTTCTTAATAATGTACCGCCTACATATATGCAAGCTCTTGACTCTTTCGAAAAGTTGCAGTCTAAAATTCTAATGAATATGCTTTGGTTGTGGTTGTATAAGTGCAACTATTACACCAATTTTTAGAAGGCCCTCACATGAATTTGGTGAAAAATGGTATGAATTTGGCACTCACTAGAATTATGTTGCCAGGCACCGTTTGGTTAGACTTAATAATCAATCTATTTTGACTTCAAAATTACTAGTGGCAGTCTCTAAATTGGTTTAACTTCACAATCTTTTTAAATTTTGAACTCGGCCAGTTTTTAGCCGCTTTATATAGATTATTTCTGTCAATTTACACTGAATTTGAAAACTTATATTGGTTAGTTTTGGCCAAGATTAATGCCTTAAAAATAGTTGGGCGATCAAAACAATTAAACGCAATCGGTGCTATAGAGCCAAGTTAGATCCACAAAACAAAGATAAAAAAATCGATTTAAACTCAAAATGAAGGAATTTTAAAGAGTTAGAAATTTTAATGAAAATATTTATTTTTTCGACTCTACAACTAAAACATATCATCCCAATTTACACAAAAAGCTATAAAAACAAAAACAAAAACTTTACATACCTAAGCTTTAAAGCTATGCGGTAAAGATAGAGCTCCAGGCCCAGATGGCTTTCAAACGGAAGTAATCGAGAAATGCTGGTTTTTTATGAAGAAGGATTTCATGAAAGTGATCCGTGAATCTGAAAAGGGAGGTCACCTAAATTGGAGGTTTAAATCTACCTTCATCGCTTTGATCCCAAAGAAGGAGACGGTAGAGGATATTAAGAATCTTAGACCTATTAGTTTGATCGGATGCGTTTACAAGATAATTTTAAAAATCCTAACGGAAAGACTTAAAACCAAGATTGCGTCGCTAATCTCTATTCAATAAAGCGCTTTCCTTAAAGGAAGGTAAATTCTTGATGGAGTGCTCATCGCGAATGAATGTCTTGACTCTAGAATAAAAAGTGGGGAGCCGGGTATCATTTGCAAGATTGATCTTGAGAAGGCTTATGATCATTGGAACTTTCTTATGGAGGTTATGGAATGTATGGGTTTTGGCAAAAAGTGGTGCAAATGGATCTTTGGTTGCATTAACCGAATCCCTATGTCGGTTTTGGTAAATGGTTCCTCTCATGGTAAGTTTATAAGTGGAAAAGGTCTTAGACAAGGGGACCCTCTCTCTCTCCATTCCTCTTCTTCTTGGTCTCCGAGGTGCTTAGCATTCTTTTCCAAAAAGGGGTAGAGCATAATTGGATGAGCGGTTTCAAGGTTAAGGATGAAGGATAAAGTGTTAGTCACCTCCAATTTGCAGATGATACTCTTATTTTCATGGACGCCAATGAAGAGCAAGTGAAGTATCTTAAGTACATCCTTCTAGTGTTCGAGATGGTGTCGGGACTTCGAATCAACTTTGCTAAAAGTAATATCTTTGGTGTGGCTATGGAGCAAGGGGTTGAAGAGTTTGCTTACTTGCTTGGGTGCAAAAGAGAGGCCTTTCCAACTACCTACCTAGGACTACCATTGGGTGATAAATCAAGAAACAAGAAGATGTGGGATAGAGTGGTGGAAACTTGCAAAAGACGCCTTGCTGCGTGGAAGAAGCCTCTCCTTTCAAAAGGAGGCAAACTTACGCTCATTCACAGTGTTCTCGCTAGCATTCCAATATACTATCTTTCACTGTTTTTGGCTCCTATTTCAGTTATTAAAGAGATAGAAAAGCTAATGCTGAACTTCTTATGGGATGAGCAAGAAGAAAAGAAAAAATATCACCTAGTGAACTGGGAGACTTGCTGCAAACTGAAAAAGAAAGGGTGTCTTGGAATAAAGATACTTCAACGCATGAACAAATCTCTTCTTGCCAAATGGTGGTGGAGGTTTGGAACCGAAAAAGAGGCTTTGTGGAGGAAGATCATCACTGAAAAATATGGGGTTCAAGGTTATGGATGGGAAACAAAGGAACCCAAGAACGCTTACGGGTGCAGTGTTTGGAGGGGCATTTTCAAGGTGAGCAAAATGTTTAAGCAGGGATCCAAAATTGACGTGGGGAATGGTTCGGAGGTAAGATTCTGGGAGGATCATTGGTTAGGTGGAGAACCTTTGTGCAACAGATTCCCAGCCCTTTATAGGTTCTCATCATCGAAAGGGAGCTCGGTTCAGAATAGTTGTAACAATGAGGGAGGCAATTTGGTGTGGAACCTGGGCATAACGCGAAGGCTGGGAGATGTGGAGATCGAAGAATTCACAACGCTCATCGTTGAACTTCAAAACTTTATTATAAGTGACGAACCAGACAAATTAATATGGGTTATGCATGAATCCAAATCTTTCACGGTGAGTAGCTGTTATTTGAATGAGGAAAACCAGACTGTGAATACTGGGTTATTTCTATACAAAAAGATTTGGTCAACAGCTTGGCCTATGAGGGTGGGTTTTTTCTTGTGGCTTTTAATCCATGAAAAGATTTTAACTCAAGATAATCCCCAAAAAAGAGGGTGGTCTCTCCCAAACCGCTGCTACTTGTGTGAGAAGGAAGGTGAATCGGTCAAACATTTGTTCATTGAGTGTGTATTTACGAAGGCAATATGGAGAGATCTGATGACAATGTTAGGTGTTCAATGGACATCTCCAACGTCGATCAGTGAGATCCTCATGCGCAGGAAACCGCCAGATCTTACGGATAAAGGAAAAGTAATTTGACAACCCTTCATTGTAGCAGTTTGCTGGTGTTTATGGAAAATAAGAAACGATGCATGCTTTAATGGAACTCGAGTGAATCAATAAAAATTGATCAAGGAAATTAAAATTCAGTCATTCTTATGGGTATCTGGCAATGAAAAGTTTAGGGGCATCACATGTGCTTATAGTGTTTCGAACTGGAAACCTATTTTTTTCGAACCTCCATAGGTTTGTCTAGGGGGTCCTGGTTGTAATTTGTGTTTTCTGGTTCTCTTTTTGTTGGTTGGTTTAGGTGTACATTGCTTATGTATTCCTTTTTTTGATCAATGAATCCTTGCTTTATCGATAAAAAAAAAAATTTAATTCTCTACGTGGTGAGAAAAACATCCCTTGAATAATCTCTATTTGAATCCCATAAAATATGTGTTACATTATTGTGATATGTTGCAATATCCCACTAAATATTGTATGGATTTTTTATTTATTTCAGTTGTTGTAGTATATAGTTTCTACCGACTAGAAATATCAATTCCCCTCCAAAACGTTTTCTTCATCATAAGTCCCAATTTAAGAAAAAGTCAAGTCTTTTTTTATTGCCAAATTAAAAAAATCGAGTCATTTCAATCTGTCTTTTGAACCTTTCCTCGTCAATGCATTAATATTTATATATATGCAACTTTCAATACCTTCACCTTGTTACTAAGTCATCTGTCGTGGTCCTCAAGCTCAAATTGTTTAAGGCTGCTGCTAAAACAAGTTGGGCATTGGAACAACCTAATTAATTAGTCAAGTCAACCTAGCTCAAATAATTGATGAGCTGTTTGTGTTAATTATTTTGTTATGAGAATTAGACACAAAGTGGAAAAAGAAAATGGAATTTTGGCTGGAAATAAATTTTAAAATTCAGAACAATCTAACATTTTTTTTAGTCTGTCCAAAATTATTGCAATTCCGACCCTCCAGAGGGTTGCACTATCGCACTGCTGAAAGAAAGTTGCAGTTACTTAAAAAAACGTTGGTTGCCATGAATCTTAATTTTTTTCGAAGTAGGGTTTTTTTTCCTAAAAATCTCCAAAATAAAACCCTAGCCAACATAACTAAATACAATATATTTTTTGAAGTTAGAAACGAATTTAGGTATTGGACATGATTATTTTTTTTATCAGTGTTGGTTTGGAGAAGTACATCAAATCTTTGCACAATTTTTGGATATTTGTAGTTGTTTGATAGTCTTTTTCATCATGAGTTTACCAAAAAAATAGAAAAAGGGGTGGGTGGGGGCTGGTCTCCTGAACCAATGGAGAAAATAGGAGGTAGCTTCAAAGAGTTAGATTTGTTGTCTAATTAATATAATGGTCGTTGTCACATATATGTTCCTTAATTAGTTTATTATGTTAATCTTTAATTAATTCTCTATTAAGCTCGGTACTTCCTCTTCTTTGATAAGCTAGCATTCTCATTACTATTTTCTTTTTTCCTTTGTAGGATATCTCAATTAATTTACTATTAATTTCATGTAATTTTGAAGTAAGCGATCTATATATATAGATAAAGATATAGACAAACGATCAGTTTGAAGATTCTCTACTTCCGTCTGGTCCTTAGAGAGAGAGAGAGAGAGAGAGAGAGAGTGTGTGTGTGTGTGCATGAGCAATGGCAAACATTTATAATAAGCCCTCAGCTGCTAATGGGAAGATGGTAACAGTGTTGAGTATCGATGGTGGAGGCGTTAAAGGTTTAATCCCAGCAACCATTCTTGATTTTCTTGAAGCTCAGTTGCAGGTTATCTTGATATAAATTCTCTATACCATGAATATTAAAAATTTAGCAATCCAAATTTGCAACAGTTTTGAGGTGTGGAATAAAAGCTACCCATGGCAAACCACTCCCACAGTTTTTACAACGGATCAGAGCCGTGGGGAACTTTAGCAACACCAATTTAAATGATTCCGAGTTGTGGCAAGACTTCGGGTCTTGGCAAAATAGCAACGGTTCTGATCGTTTCAAACATCAGCAACGGTGTTTGTGATGAATCAAAACCGTGGGTAATTTAGCAACGACCCAAAACTGTTACAAACTTATCAAAACCGGCCTCAATAAAACCATATCAAATCCAAATCCTTTTAGTAGAATATTATTACAATTATTACAGGCTCTAATACGATGTAAAAATAAGAAACGATAAATTCTTCTTACATAATATTGTGAGAGGAAATCCTTTTGTGTACATATATGAAAACAATTAATATTAATTTATAAGGTGCGCGTTGATGACACTTCATGGATACATGGTGTATGTAAATAGGAAATAGATGGAGATCCAGAGGCGAGATTGGCCGACTACTTCGACGTCGTGGCAGGAACAAGCACTGGTGGCCTAATAACCACCATGATCTCTACTCCCAACACCAACAACCGTCCGCTCTACGCTGCTAAAGACATCATTCCTTTCTACCTTCAACACTCTCCCAAGATATTTCCTCAAAAAAATAGGTATAATATTAATTAACTTAATTTGTTAATATTAATGTCACCACTGCATTGCTTTTGCCCTTTTTAACCCGCATACTCTCTCATTCTCACAAAAATCACTTCATATTAAAACTATTAATCTATTAAAATTTGAATGATTTATAGGCCATCTATTTTTATAGTTAATTTTAAATCAACTATTTTTAGTTTCAAAGCGAGCAACATATATTATTTCTACTAAAAATCAGCGTTTGCATCATCTTTCAATGTGGGCAGTGGCAAAGAATCCTACTTGAAATATGTACATATGTGTTTGTGTATGTATGTATAGATCTAATGATTTTTGGGTATGAAAATGATGTGGGCACACAGCGGGGGCTTGTGGGGTTCGGTCACAAACTTTATGGGTACAGTGACGGGGCCCAAATACGACGGAAAATATTTACATTCTCTACTGCAAGGGTTTCTTGGAGAGATCAAAGTGCATCAGACCTTAACAATGGTGGTTATACCTACTTTCGATATTAAGCTTCTTCAGCCTATTATCTTCTCAACCCATGAGGTATTTAGATTAATATTGATTCAACTTAATTTTTGTTTTTTTTGTTTTTTGAAATGAAGAAAAATTAAGAAGAGGAAAAAAAAATCCAAAACTAATTCTTTTGACTGCAGTAATATCCAGTCAACCAATGGATCAAGAAAGCCTAGTGTGATGTAAAAAATTAATGTAATTTTGTCCACCCACTTTACAGGCAAAGAGGGACATTTCCAAAGATGCTCTTCTGTCGGATTTGTGTATCAGTACATCAGCCGCCCCAACTTTTTTCCCGGCTCATTACTTCGAAACCCGAGACTCAGAAGACAAAGTACTCAGGAGTTTCGACCTCATCGACGGCGGAGTTGCAGCCAACAACCCTGTCAGTATTAATATTAATCTATACTAACAATTCGAAAAAGTTTTTGTGACCGCCCTCTAAATCTGTATATTTATATAGATTGAGGTGGCAATCTCAATCCACCATTTATTGTGATTTGTGTGGTTCCCACAACTAACTGTTTTATACAATGAGTGGTGGATTGAGGGTGCCACGTCAATCTGTATAAATATACAAATTTAGAGATCGGTCTCAATAGCACTTTTGCTAATAATTAGGGGTGCACAAAATAGCACTCGGGTGCACATCGGTTGAAATCTAATCTATTTTTGATAATTTGCATCTAATCTAATATATTTCCGTTTTAATGAGTTGTCATCCAACTTTAGATTGAATCGATTTGTCATCCAGTCCAGTTGAGGTCGGTTTGGATCACATTGGATGATCCTGTTGTATTTTATCCCATAATTATTTATTTTTGATATCTTTTTAATCAAATTTTCAATTTTGAGACTTTTTAGTTTCTACCATGTTTACGACTGGATACTAGACTTTTATCTTTAAGTTTCTATATTTGATTGGTTCGGTTTATATATATTGGTTTTGGGATGAGTCAATCCATCATCCGATCAAATTAAATAAATTAATTTTCATAAAACAACATCCAATGATCCAAACAATTAATTGGATTGATTTAAATTTAATCGGTTTGGTTTGAATCCAATTGGATTGGTCGGTTCAGCTCAATTTTCTGCACCCCTACTAACAATATGCCCTATCACCACCATTTATCTGAGATTTATTAGTGGTGTTTTGTCTGTTAGATTTATTAAATTTAACAGAATCTAAATCCATTGTGAATTGCAGTGGGTGGAATTCTCCTTAAATTATCCACCCAATTCAATTCACAGTCATCAAATTTGAATGATGATTGATGTGCTGTATGTATGTATACATGTATGTATGTATGTGTACAGACGTTGGTGGCTATGAATCAGGTGACAAAGGAAATTTTTGCTAAAAATGAGGAATTCGAACACATCAAGAGTATGGACTGTACCAAGTACTTGGTGATATCACTTGGGACAGGAACAGCAAAGCGGGAGCACAAGTACAGCGCTGCCATGGCCTCCAAATGGGGGATGTTGCAGTGGTTGTACAACGGAGCCAACATGCCACTCATGGATGCTTTCACTCAAGCCAGTGGTGATATGGTCGACATCCATGCCTCTGTTCTCTTTCAAGCTCTCCATAGCAAGAAAAACTATCTTCGCATTGAGGTAATATGATTAATTATTCACCACCACCATCACCTACCATCACTCAATCTTTCTCTCTTTTTTTTTTTTTTTGCTATTTTTAATTTAGAACATAATTCAGGATAAAAATGACAGAGAAAAATGTTAATTAAAAATTAAGGCCCCAGTGTTAGTAAAGAAAAATATTCGATTTTAGAAAATTTAGCCTCTGCTTGGCATTCAACGAATATCTGCATTATGCAAATTCTAGGAATGCTTCAATTTTATTGGTTTTATTTGGTGGTATATATTTTTAGTAATTTAGAGTGGGTCTACAAATATAAGATGAAATGGCTGTGAATTTTTACAGTACTTTAAAAATTATAAATATTCACAGCCATTTTACTTCTTATTTATCACGATTTGTTTTTATACAACTTCTTAGGGAAAGCTACACTAATATTTTTCCTAACTTAACCACCACTTTGAGCTTGGGTACGAGGCATTCTTCCCTTGTGATACCAGGGGATGCTCTCTTTGTATATTTTTAGTGCATGATTCATTATAATCTTTTGCTTGCTTAGCAAAAAAATAATAATAATAAAGAGATATCCTTCCGAACAATATGGCAATTTTTATGTGCTTCTTACACGTCTTTTGTGATGTTGTGAGCCTGCCAAAATTATATTAATTATACAATAAAAAAAAAACAAATGACTAGTTTATAATCAACTTGTCTGTCTAATTATATGAATGTGATCAGGTGGATGACTTAGAAGGGAATGCAGCATCAGTAGATATATCAACAGAGGAGAACATGCAAAAACTAATACAGATAGGGCAGGAGCTTCTGAAGAAGCCAGTGTCAAGAGTGAACTTAGAGACAGGAGTATACGAGGAGGTAAAAGGAGAGGGCTCCAACGAAGAAGCTTTGATTCATTTTGCCAAGCTTCTATCAGAGGAACGCAAGGCAAGGCAAGAGAAATCTAAACAAAACACTTCCTGATTGAAAATGTTATATATATCTATATACGTGCCATGGGTTTTAATTCAAACATTAGTTGGTGTAGTATCTCTACTCTCTAAATTAATTGTTCTTAATAATGTACATACATATTTACTACCAAGACACAAGTGGTGTTGGGTACCTCTAGCAGATTTATTTCAGCTTTTTTTGTGGAAGAAATTATGCAATGGAAGCTCGAACTTGAGGAATTTAAAATATTCTTAGTCTCCTTCCCATAGCTATTTGTTGGACACTTTGGAATGAGAGGAACAACAAGATTTTCAATGACAAAGAAGCTTCTATTCATGAGGTAGCGGTATTGAGGTTAAAGTATTGCTTGCAAAATGGTTCTCAGTTTACTTTAAAGATGTAAAAATTAATTTTTCCCAATGGGTCTTCTTTTGGGATGCTGTTTTAGATCCCGATTGAGCTCTTTTTCTTTAAATTTTATAATTGTAATCGAACTCTGTATTTTCTTCTCCTCTTCGATGAAGTTCTTCTTATTATTGTATGATATAGCCCAGATGGAAGAGCATGAAGTTTCTCTAATATGTGCTTCTGGCACGAGACAGTTGAAGTAATATAAGTACTTTCTGTGATGTTCATTGATTGTCTCAATGTGGTATCCATTACGACGTATATCTTTAAAACCCAACAGATTTCTTCTGGATCTGGATGAATATAATGCGTCGTTAATATAGAGTTTTGTACCATGCCAAGTAATATGATACTAGCTCTTCCGGAGCCTTCAATTAAATTTGTTGTACCAGTTATAGTAGTTATATTAGCCTCGAATATTTTTAAGGTTGTGAAGTATTTATTGTCACGAAGGATTGTGTGCGTTGTTGCACTGTCTACTGGACATATATCCTCCTCGTCTATGTTGTGACTGGATAGGTTACTTCTGGAATCCATATCCTTTTCAGATAAAAAAATCGAAAGTAAGAATAAAGTAAAAAACACACATATATACAAAGGAAATGCAAATATTTACAAGTAAATGAAATAACAACAAAACTTTATTTGGTGAAGATATCCCTATCACCAAATAGTTGATCCAGATCACCACCTTCAAGATCATAGAAAGGATCGGGTAATTCCAGGTGGGTATTATCCAAAGGGTCACTGTTATGACTGAAATTAGCTTCTGGCCTTTTCAGTGAAGCCTGGTAAAGATCTGCCAGATGCTTTACCGTACGACATATACGTGACTAGTGTCCTTGCATGCCACAACGATAGCAGACTTCTTCATAAGTTTTACGAAGTTTATTCTGTAAATCTTTCTGCTTCGTTTCGGAGTCGTCCCACTTCTGGTGGTTCGATCCTGTATCATCCCACTTCTGGTGGTTTGATTCTGTATCGTTCCACTTCTAATGGTTCGATTTATTTTTATCTGTATTTTCTCACTTCCAGTGGTACGGTGCATGCCTGGCATTATTGTGCCCTCCCCGTTTGCCATAACGGCCACGCCTACCATGTCTACGTTCATGTCAAGAAAAAGACGTTGCATGTGCTTCAGGCAGTGATGCAGAACCTGTTGGATGGGATGGTGGTTTCTCATCAACAACTCATTATTTTGTTCCACAACGAGAAGACAAGAGATTAGTTCAGAATATCTCTTAAATTGACGCTCTCGATACTGCTGCTGCAGGAGCACATTCGAGGGATGGAAAGTAGTAAAAGTCTTCTCTAGCATTTGTTCATCAGTGGCAATCACCACACAATTTCAGCTGTGAGGTGATTTTAAATAATGCGGAGTTATATTCCGTCACTGACTTGAAATCCTGCAAACGCAGGTTTAACCAGTTGTTTTGGGCATTTGGGAGTATGACCAACTTCAGGTGATCATACTTTTCTTTCAGATTTTTCCAAAGGATCAGTGGATCTTTCATAGTTAAATATTCAGATTTCAGACTCTCGTAGAGATTATGACAGATAAAAATTAATGTTGTTGCGCGACTCTGCAGGGTCGCGTGATTTCCGTCTTTTATCATTTCTGCCAGGTCTTTAGATTGAAGAGAAAGTTCGGCATCAAGTACCCAAGAAAGGTAATTTGATCCAGAAAGATTTAAAGCCTCAAATTCAAGTTTCATTAGATTCGACACAATCAAATATCAAAAATAACGTATGTACCTTTATGTTTTGAGGAGTAACTAAGAACCTGGAGTTGATCGCCGAAGTCGAAAAATTAGTAGTTGATTGTCTCTTCAAAATCTTCGTTTTTGTTGCTGAAAACTTGGCTAGAGTTTTCGTGTTGATAACGTGTTATAGAAATTGACTACAGTAATTGTAGAGGACAAATAGTGTAAGTACTAAAATGTAAATAAGAGAGAGAAATAGAGAGAAAGCTTAGTTTCATTCACTAGAGCATGTTTCTCTTCTTACAGGTTGATTCAAAACAACTAGAAGTACTACCTATTTATAGGTAGGGAGGATGCCTATGGGAGTGACACTTGTCATCACGTGTCAAAGGAGTGGCTTAGGAGGTTGACACCTTAAGTGATGACTCACCTAGTTAGGAGCTTGGTGTCATTAATAGTGGGCAACCACATGTCAAGCTTATAACAATTAATTTATTTTTTGAGTTTTATCCCCAAATGACTATTTTTTAAACCTATTTTCTACTAAAAAGACCTTTTTAACCTCTCCTACCTCGAACCCCAAAACAACTAGAATTTACCAACGCGAACACTTGAACCATGGATTCACATCAAATATTCGTAGTAAAAAAAAAGGTCATTTGGTGATAAAACCCTTTATTTTCTTAAAATAGGAAGAAAAAGGGTCATTTGGGGATAAACCCTTTTATTTTCTTAAAAGTACGAAAGTTTTAATAATTAATTAGTAACATATGTAGCATGTCGACCCCTACATATGGGTAGGCCATTTGGTCTTTAGGTTGTTAGGGTTTTGTTGTTTTTTATGGTTAAGATTAAATGTAATCTCCATCCAACGGTTATAACGGTTATAATCATCTACTAACACTTGAAGATAAAATAGGAATTTTAGTTTTTGTTTTAGAGAATAACTTAAAATATAGATATTTTATGAATTAGAAACTTTTACACTACAGTGTGTACGGTCCTGTTCATTTAAACAAGCGTTCACAACTATCGTCTTCCGAGACTTTCCACAATTAAATGTTGTAACAACTATTGAACAAAAATTACACCTTGTCAAAGCATATCAAGAATTTGGATTTGCAACAAGAGGCAAATCCAAATATGTGTTGTCATCCAGACTGAAGAATCAATGTGTATTGTCAGATATCCCTCTAGATACCATACTCTCATCCACGTTTTTTGGGCCCCCACAAGATCTCGAGACAGATTCAAACAGCTTTTCAATCTCAGGTGCACATCTAGTGAAGGAGCGATTCCAGAAGTTATATCGAGGATTCTGCAAAGACAAAAAGAAAAAGTATATAAGAGAACACCCACAGTTGCGAAAGATAAAGAGTTGTGAACAAAAGGAATCATCCTCCAAACCTTGATAAGCTCTATAAAAGTGATGAGCAGGCCCCAAGGATGAGGTCGATTGACGATTAGGCGTTCCAGTAAAACCCTCGTTATTTGCTCCTGAATGACTTCCTATATAACAATTGTACAGGGTTAAAATGTACTAACAGAATTTGCAATGTCACAATCAGGTGATCTAATGAAAATCATAAACAACCAAAACCCAAAGCAGAATACATATGATGTTGAAAAGAAAACTGTTCACAGAAGCTATTATGCTGCAGAAAGAAAAATAAAAACAGATCCTCATTAAGGAATCAATAGAAAAAGAAAGGAAAAAAGACTGCCCACCTGGGTGGCCTCAGCAAACAGGTAGAGGAGGACAAAGGAGAAATAATGTGTATGGTTGTTGGGGTAGCGTAACTGATTAGCAACCGCATTTAGGAAGAGGTAGCGACCTTCAGTATCAAGGTCCCCTATCAGAGTCTGGAAAATATCCATTGCGGTACCCACCAAGAAAATATCCATAGGAGCAGTATGTGCCATCTGTGGTGCGTGCGGAGGTGAAGTCTTGGTCTGTAATTGCTGGATAGCCTGCAACAAAGATACAAGCACCCACTTAATAAAATCATTCTATAAACAGAAAAGAAAAAAATACGTACCATCTTACTCATTCCAGAAGGAAGAAAATGTAGTGAAAATATGCGAAAATGGGAAAAAAATTTAACATGCCATAAGAGATAGGAATATATGTGGGAAAGGTCAAGGAGATGCACTGGGGCAAACATGTAGGAAATTGTAGAATAACACTGCAGCTTGTGCCAAACCCTTGAACTTAACAGAGAAAAAACTCTCTTTCCTCTGTTCCAAAACTATTCCAAGTTTTCCAACCAGCTAAGACTTGAAATTTGTGCAGTTCAATTAAACATTTCAATACTTTAACATCACACAAGTTCCTCGACATTGTAGAATTGCACCTTGACCATTTAAGCAAGAAAAAGTCTACGTTAGTCTTTATCCTAATGCATGAGATGGGAATCATGTGGGGATATTGGAGAATGGCCAAGATAAAGTGTAGCAATAGTACAGCAGTATGTGTAACACCTTGAACCGAACAGTGCTTGGGAGATGGGAAAATCTCTTTTTCTTCCTCTCTGCTTCACTACTATTTTAAGTAGCAAATAGTGAAATGTTTGTGTAATTCTATTCATCGCACCAATATCACATAAGAAACTACATATAATCTGTAAAAATGTGTTTTAAGTTTTGAGAGAGAGAAAGAGTATTGATAGTCTTTAGACATGGATCCACGAGGGAAAAGAGAGTTGAGGAGAAACTCGAAGAGCAAAAGTCAGTTTTTTTAATCGTTTTTTTCTGTAAAAACGTTAAGAGAAGTCTCGTGTCCTTGGAACATTTTGAGGTTCATATGCGGCTGGACCGTGAAGATGAATCCGGAAAAGTCAGCACCTGTTCTTGGTGCACAAATCAGAAAAGTATATGCAGCTGGATCGTGAGGATGAATCTGGACATTAATAATGAACATAAACGAAAATAATCTGCCTAATTAATATATAGATTCTAAGACATACACAAAATGCAACTCAAATTAGGCATCTCGCTTCTGAAGTATTGTCAAGCATATCACGTGCATTTCTTTCACACAGTTCTTAAAATTCCACGAAGTTGGGTATAGTAGAAAGAAGGAACAAACCAACACTAAGAGAAAGGGAAAAAAAAAGTACCTGCATGCCCACATAAAGCACAAGAGAGTTGATCAATGGTACATTGTACCGGGTCCCAGCCTGCATTACCTCGCCTTGAGGAAGCAACAATCTCTGCTTCAGCTCTGTCAAGAATGATGAACCCTGTTGCCTTGTCTGCAGAAATTCAAAATAAAAGAACACAAAATAAACAACCATAACTCAACCAGCAGAACATGGGACGAAAACAGGAACTGCAACATTATAAAATTTCAAGTGAATGTACCTGATTAAAGAAAAAAAATATAGAAAAGAAAAGAAAAGGAAAGAAGGTAAGGAAATGTGTATGGGGCATAGAACTAAGATAATACCTTCAGATACTCGTCAATATCAGTCTTCATCTGTTTTGCTTTCAGGGCAGCATCAACCTCAGAGAAAATACATGGTGATTGGCTGATTTCCGCCAACAGATCAATCTACAAACCAGGATTATAGGAAAGATAAATATTTTATTCTGGACTTGGCAAACACTCACTGATCAGCATAATCATGACTTAATCGTACAACCAACCATTCACCTTTAAGTTGGGAGTCGAGGGATCAGGCAACCTCATGTTGCGAGGAAATGCACTAAGAATAACATTTCGCATCTGGATGCAGCTTGGGGGGATGACATCACAGAAGCTGAAATGATAATTGCAGAGGAACTCTGGGAAATCATGAAGAAGCACCAACAGAACACGCAGAGTGCCTTTATACAGGAAGTGAACCTGCTCACAAAGCAAACACACACAAACAAAAATATTAAAAATAAATAAAATAAAATAGAAGCCAAATTGTGATAACCATTCTTTATCAAAAAAAAAAATTGATAATCTTTAGATTTCCTTCATAAAAAAAAGACCAGTAACGAAATAAGCTTACAGGTTCTCCAAGTTCAGCATTTCTCAAGTACGGCTCCATGAATTTGAACAAATCTACCAGCAAACGCTGGACAAAAGGCGAACTCTTCTGAGAGTTTCCATGGAGCAATTTTGGCATGAAACTCCGGTGACTCACTAGCTCAAGCCATGCAAAACTACAAAGTGCAATCAAGTTAGTATCTCCAAAAGAAGAAACAGAAGCTGAAATTATAATAGTCAAACAATAGAAGGCAACTTCGCAACATTCTTTTCACACTCAAGTTACAACGGTTAGCGAACCAGCAATACATGATGACTTCACCATGGTTGGATACCATAACCTTGATAAGAATTTCAAAACAAGACTTGTATAGTTCCATATCCAGTGAACAGGAGATCAATTTAAGGAAACAATGGACATTTGACGATCCCTTCTATTAATGAGTCAATGCACTCAATGAAAACAAGATGACACCTGAGGGAAGAACTTAAAGTGGACAATAATTAAAAACTGCTCAAATGGACATTTCTGTCCATATATACTTGATACTGTACATATCTATAGAGAGAGCAACATATGCAGCTAAGTAATGTCCCACCGTTAAATAAGGTTGCTTAGACAGTTATACGCACTTATTGCAAACAAGATTAATGACCATCCAGACATGTACTTCCGTCAACATAAACTTGCTACTCCTAATGGTCTGCAGGTGTGGTTAAGCTAGTACATACCTTTATACATGAAAGTCATAATTGTAAATAACACATTAGACTTTCTCACAGTTTGAAATAAGAGGGTAGTTATGAAAATTGATTCGTTATTTTCTCAAGACTCCTTAGGTGTTGGGTTTATATTACTAAAATACCCCTTAAATCATTATGTTCTTAAAAGATTATTATTTAGGAGAAGGGTAGACTTGTACAACTGCATGAGACCATGATGTCCAACAAAATATAGCATCTCTCGAACTCAACTTTTATAAAATGAACTTATAATAAATGACAAGTATCACATGAGTTACTATGTGGTGAACATCCTCACCGAAAATCTGCCCTTGGATCATCTATCTATCTATCTATCTATCTATCTATATATATATATATATATATATATATATATATATAT
>MVGT01001977.1:84714-110471 GCA_002174775.1 Macleaya cordata | reverse complement strand
AAAAAAAAAAAAGAGAACCGAGAGAGGGCTTCTTTGAAGTTCGATAATGGAGAGCTCCTCTCTGGTATTTTTTAGAGAATGGAGGGGATAAGAGAGAAAAGGGGGGGAAAGTGAGAGAGAAGGCTTCGACAGAGAAAACCCATCGGTCTGAAAATGTCAGACTGACTCCTCGATAAACAAAACGGGTCGGGTTTATTTGAACTCTCTTGCCACATCAGCAATAATCTACAACGTCGAACGTGCGTAATCCAACGGACATAAATCATTGTGCAAGTGACGGTAGAATAGTGAGGGCACTGGAACTGCTCTCTATATATATATATATATATATATAGAGAGAGAGAGAGAGAGAGAGAGAGAAGGGATCATTTTTCATTAGGAAGATCTTAGGTCTGATTTCCTTGATTATGTTCTCACCATGTAGATCATCCTCACAAAAATCAGTCCATTCTAAAACTTCTAACCCCATCAAAACTTGATTGGAAATCATTGGTGATTGACGGTCCGTTTTACACACCATTGTAGGGCCCACATGGAATGATCCAAGGGCTTATTACAGGTGAGGATGATCTACTCACCGTGTAGGTGATCCTCACCAAAAATCACATCATTCTAAAACTTTTAACTCCCTCAAAATAACCGTTTGAAAAATTCACCATGTAGAGGGCAGACTACAAGTTTTAGAACGGACTGATTTTTGGTAAAGTTGATATACATGGTGAGGAGACCATCCTCAGCGAAAATCAGCTCTTGGATCGTCTCCATGTGGGCCCCCCATAACTGTGTAAAAGCTGTTAATTTAGAAGTTTTGAAAAAATGAGCATCCATAAATTTGAAGTTTTGTCACTATAAACTATAAAGTATAGTACACAGTTTACATTAAAAGATACACTAATAAATTTGAAGTATTAAAGTCATTTAAGCTATCTGTATCAATTGAGATCCAGCCAAATATAGAAACACAGAGAAATAGTTTTAAGATGCTAACCTAAAACCAGGAACTTTTAGTGGCTGCAATGCATGGAAAGCATTTGCAAATGCTGTCAAAATCTGCAGATATGGAACTGTAATTAGTTAGTAACGAAAACTATAGTGGTATCATGAAAAAGTAAAAAACCCACACTAAGAATTTGGTGCCATCAAATATATAATGTCACAAAAAATAAACAACTTCACCTGAAAGTTGGCACCCTCAAGCACAGGGTCAGGAGAACCGAGGTCCAGAAGCCAGTTAATGAACAACCTGAAATACGGTCTCGGATTAAAAGCTGCCTTCTTCTCGTCAGCATCTTTTTGAATAACTCTCACAGTAACCAACATAATCTGGTCAAATAGATGGAACAGTAAGATAAATCAAGATATTGATAGATCAAGATTGAGAGAGAGACAGAGACAGAGGCAACGATCACTTCCAACCTTAGGGAGAAGAAAAAGTTTATTTGATCCTTGATCCACTGCACAATACTAACAATCAAACATACAAAACAGAGTAAATTATACTGATGGTAGCAAGATGCTCACAACAGAGAAGTCTCATGTTACTAAATGCTGAGAAAATATCTATACCTTCAGGATTAGAAAAACAAGCTTGGCATAAATATCAATTGCAATAAATGATAGAAGGGGAACTTGTTGGGGAGATTGCAGAGACAATGAGCCTGGGGTAACCCCCTCAGTAGACAAGCAGTGCGATACGGAAATTTCCTGAAATAAGAATAACTTATGATAGTTAAATTTGTTTGATAAGATAATTAATGATATTGTCCATAACAATCAATATGTTTTTGAAAATACAACACTTGGAAAGGATAATTACCGTGAGGAGGCGAAAAAAGCGATCTGTCATATCATCACCTTTAAGCAATCCACTTTGCTGCAACTGTGAAACAAAATGGGTGGCAGCTGCATCATTCGTACCAGTAGCGTCACAAATCCGATACCACTCAGTAAACAGCATCGAGACCTGTATGTTCAGATAGTATAAATTAACTAAATTAATTCTTACAATAAATAAGAAAGCTGAGTTAGTAAATCTGTTTGCGGAGAGAGAAGGAGAGAAAGAGTATGTTGAAGCCACTTAACATAGACCAAAAATTAACTAAATTAATTCTTACAATAAATCAGAAAGCTGAATTAGTAACTCTGTGTGAGAGAGCGAGAGGGAGAGAGAGAAAGAGTACGTTGAAGAAACTTAACGTAAAACAAATCTCTAAATCTTTTGTTTTTTTAGGGCGCAAAGAAGAGATGACTCCGAAATCTCCAATCGGAAATAATTGCGAGAAAAATAAAAGTCTATTGACCCACTGCTTCTTTCTAGTAAAGAAATGATAAATTAACAGACCACGTTCTCACTTATCATGCATTAACAGCATAGCTGCCTAAAAGCAAGTGCGCATATATTATTAAGGGTGTCAATAGTTTGGTAATTGGACTAACCCAGAACAGGAACCTATTAAATAAGCCGGTTCCAGTTCTTTCTGATTCGGGTACTCAAACAGGTGGAATCCGAAACCGCGATAATTGGTTCCCTTCTTGTCGGTTCTTGGGTATTTCAGCTCTGATTGTCTATATTTAACATTGACAACAAAAGATGGAAAATCTATAAAAGAATATACCTTTCAAAAAAAGATATAGCAAATTCAAGGAAAAAAAATCTATATTTGTATGACAGTTCCAGTTCTATCGCATACCAAAGTACCTTGAACCAGAACCCGGTTACAATACTAACACTTCCACTTCCTAGCAGATCAATTCCGGTTCTGCTACTGAAATGTGTGAAACCGGACCTAGAACCTAAACCCGGTTACAAAAATCTATATTTTTATGACAGTTCAAGACTTTTTGGTATACAGGTACCCTTTTGTTAATAAGCCAGGTATGCAGGTACCAATTGATACTCCAAGATAATAATCACTTAAGATTTCATTTTTTACCCTTTCCCAGCATTAATGTGTCCATTCCAAGATGATGTCAAATTTCCTAAGAATATTCTTCTAACTAACTCAACTTCATATCTGAACAGCATGCAAGATACATTCAGCAAAAAAAATTAAAAAAAAACATTGATGTCACCTGCTCACGGAAACCAGCAGGATCAGCTGTCATAGACTCAACAATATTGTAGTCATCCCTAGTAGCCACTGAACGACCAGAGGGAGCCTGTTTCCAACAGAAAAACAGTTAAAATTTGAATATCCTATTACAATCTAGCACAAGCCCTGAAGAGGTATGTGACAGCCATTAACTAAAAAACCATTGGCAACCTTTTTGTCTCTAGACTGCTTGACCTTCTCATCCTTGATATTAAAACCCAACAGAGCAGTGGCATTAGCAGTAGGATTCCTGGCAATCTCAACCAGCTGTTGTAAAGATTCAGGAGATCCAGGCCTCGTAGCAAGCTGCAACTTGAAACCGATCATCAATCACTAAATGTCTAAATCTTATGCATTTCAACTTTCAGAAAACAAACACCAATTAATATAAAAGGAATATTTCTAACCTTTGCCAACGCATCAACGAGACTGTGGAGCTCTGAGACACTGACTCCGGATTCCTGGGCAACCAATGTTTGCAGAAGAGAAATCGCAAACTCAGTAGCAGCTTCTGCACATCAGCAATTTGTTAGCTTTATCTGATATAAAATTATCTTTCAAGCTAAAAAGTTGAAATTCTATACACGTACTGTTCCGTCCTCCATCAATAAGCTTTGCCATGTGCACATTGTACTCCGCAAGGTTTAGCAGTTCAGAGTGAATGAGGCCAACAGTAATATCTTTGTTGAACTTCCGCTCTTCATCCGAGTAAATCACCTAGAAGATGGGATATAGAGTGAAGGGATAAATACAGAAGTAGATGAGTGATTTTTCTTTCTGATGAGAAAAAGATGAGCAACCAATAAGAACTTACCCAACTAGTAAGTTCCTTCACAACAAGCTTGCAAACATCTCGAATAGCAACCAGAATTGCAAGATGAGCATCAACATGTGTACTGTTTGACGCATTCTCATATAAACACTTAAAAACCTGCAATGATATTAAAATTCAAGATGTAAGAATGCGGTATCATATGAACTTAATTTCCTGAAAGGAAAAAAGCACACCTTTTGAGCAACAGCCATGGCTGCCTCATCTCGGCTTATACATCTGAGTATAATTTCAGGAACCTCAGCAATAACTCCCTGAACAAAGATATGACTCCGCAGATAAATAAGCAGTCTTTACACCTTCCAAAGCATTTCTCAAACAAACATGACAGATATATACAGGTAAAAGGATGACAAGCAAAAGTAGTTTGGAGCATATCAAGTATACTACCAACAAAACACTACCTGAACTTCTGCATCTCTGGCATCTTTAGCTACTAAAGTTTCGAGCTGAAACACAGAAAACCTCAACTGAGAAACTAATTAAGAGAAGGAAAAAAAAAACACTGATAATTGGAGAGAATTGAAAACATAACAGCTCAAGCATCAGTGGGAAGCTCAAGGAAAAAAAATGAAGTACAAAGGAGCTGAAAGCACAAGGATGTAAGAGATTAAGAGAAAAGGAAAGTGTCCAGGGAAATTCAACAAGATATAAAAAAGCTCAAGAAAAGCTCCATCTTGGTATCAGCGGAAAGTTATTGAAAATAAAAATGAACTGCCCATTTGAATAGGATACATATAGACATGACATGAAATACTTGCAAGCTGCTAGACAAAATTAATTATAAAATAAGTACACCAAAAGACAGCACAGATGCCCAGCAATATGGTCAACAATTTCCTACCTTTTGTGCCACAACTTGGTATTTGTCTAATGCATCCCCCGTGGATAAAGGTTCTGCTATGCCACTCCCCAAGCGCTCTGTTGTAGAACTCGTGGGTGATGACTGTGCGGTAGCACCCAATTCCTTGAACAAAAACAACAGTACATGTCAGTGCCAAATATCTGGGTTTCACCAACAAAACCTGAACTTACAAGAACTCTTGTTCTTACTTTTGCAGCACCAGAAGGATCCACTGGATGCAGTTCAGGGGCAGCAACAGTTGAAGAAAATGAAGCAACAGCAACATTAATTTCAGAAGTATGCGGTATAGCAGCATCAGGTGCCCCGATATGAGCAGAGGAAGTGCTGTCACATTAAAAGGAGGAAATGGATTAGTAATTGGACTCCATAATAAATACAAAAAGAGAGGGTGGGGTTGGGAGGGGGGAAGAAAATGCACATATATGAAAAACACCTAAGAAGCGGTGCTGAACCGGGGTCCATCTCCTCAGAGATTAGATCTAGGGGTTGTGCAACTGAACCAAAACCTGGGCCTCCCTGTGCAGATGAGTACGGATTCAACTGTCCTGAAGTCAGGCCGTAAGCACGAGGCAAGCTAGAACTACCAGAAGCACCAAATGAAGCAGGTTGACCAGCAGGCATTGCATTTGAACTCTGACTTGATTGGTTTTGCCATGGAAACCTCACAAAATCCTAAGGCACGCAAACAGAAACATATGTGATATAAAACAAACAAAAAGTAACCAGTAAACAATATCCTTACGAAAGGACAGCCAAGTACCTCGTAAACTCGCTGTTGGGAAAGGGACAAACGACCAGGTTTGGGGCGGAGGGCCTCCGGTACTACACCCATAGGACCTTGTGTATAATCACTAGCGTCAAAATATGTGGAACCAATACCCTCTCTGTGCTTCCTTCTTAATGCAATTTGTCCAGCTATTTCCCCATCAATTGTTTGTAGTGCCTGTCATAATTAGAAGGAAAACATCATAACGGAGGCATATCTCAGAGTATAACTAGCACTACCACAAGTTCAATATGCTAAATATACAACAAATACCTGGAACTATTAGGTAAGGAACAAAGTTCTTTAACAGTTGTTTGAATAAGCAAAGAGAACCGACTTAAGAAGGAAATATCAAGAAACACTACCTTCTCTATCGCAGCTTTCTCAACCACAGCACAACCCAAATCAAGGTTATCATTGGTAACAAGCTGCACAGCTTGTTCAAGAAGTTCATTTGCAAGATTTAAGGCCTGGAGCAAATTCCTCAAGTGACTTGAAATAGAAACACGGAGAGGCTCCTACAAATGGTCACACCGTTATTTATACCTCAGAAGTATTTGAAGCAGAAATTATGTGAGACTTTTGAAGTTTCTCTTAAGAATCTAACATCACATCTCACACAATTATACAAAGTTACTCTAGTCTCTACAGTCAAAAAAGATAACAAAATAAATAAAGTCAAATAAAGATACTCTAAGAACCATCAAGAGTTGATCAGACAAAACCTTGCATGTAACATGTGCTAAACTTCCAGCCAGACTTGCCACCATCAAGTGCGCAGCATTATATATGCGGCTCTCATCGGACTCCATAGCGTAATCCTATATTGCATTTTGTTAAAACTTCTAATATCAAAAAGATAAGTAGGATAGCATTTAATACAAATATGTGAAAATTATAAATACAGGTAGAACAAAAATATATGAGTATTAGAGTATTCAAGTAACTAAACCTTTAAAACAAGTTCTTTTGTTGTTTGAATTGCTATAGTAACACTGCGCTGAACAACAGGAGACATTATCTCCTTGATAGCCCTCTCCATAGCTACAGGAACAATTCTGTTGCAAACAACTTTGTTAAGACTAAGGATGGCAATTTACTAGCTAAAAAATAAATAACTGATACATTAAACAACTCCAACCTCTGAAAATGCAACTGTAGACCTAAAGCACTAAGCTTTTGGTTAACAATAACATCGGTTCCAATATTAGGGATTGGTGTGGGCAGCTGCCAAAAGAAAAAAAAAAAAAAAAGATTTTAGCAAAACATGCCAACCAATCAGTTCTAACGACGCTGAAGCAAGTACAGACTGCAGCCACACCTGACTAACGGAGAATGACGACTGAGATGAAGTAGCTTGTGAGAGTCCCTGACCAGAAGGAAGCCGCTCAGATAAGCTTAAAGCTGCCATCTTTTCATCCTCGACCAACAGACCCGAAGCAAGATGAAGGGGGGCAGAATACTACATCAGCAAAATGCATTGATGGTTAACATCTTAGGCAAGAAGACAACAGCTTCACACACCAAGAAAGACAAATTTCAAAGACAAACCTGAGATAATACATTTGAATGACCCCCAGGGTGAGATGGATTGGCAACCTCAGGCTGCAGCTCAACTTGACTTAAGGTAGATATTATTCCGGGGTTGACTTCAGAAACTATTTGGGACTGGGAAGCTGCTACATCTTTGTTGGAAAAATCAGGATTTCCTTCTACTTCCCTAACCCGATCTTTCAGAAGCGAAGTCGGTTTGACGTCTTTCATATCCACGCTAAGGTTCTTAAATAGGACCTACAATGTCAAAAAAAAAAAAGGCAAATGAGATGAAATAATAGTATGAAAAAGTTTAGACAGAAATCTTCAGAGAATCAAATAAACATATACGAGTAAGCACATACCTCAATGTCAAACTTGAGGTTCATCTTTAGATTTGGTAGTGCATAAATCTCAGCAAGTAAACCAAGAATGCCCATGGTCCAGGGATTCGGGGGCTGATATGCAAGACTGGATTGGCATGGTTCCAAAATCTGAAACAAGTGCATATAAAAGCCATGTTTCCTCATTCCAGAATGTAAAATTTCAATTTTGATGGTGTACAGGACAAGATTGTCCGAGTCTGTCTCTAAAATGTTTGTGACATGTTTTGAAATGTTTGGATCCAAATGTCAGTTTATCAATCAACGGAGACGTTCCTTGACATGATATCGTAAGCATTTATAAAAACCAAACAGAAAAATACTTAGAGAGAAAATGGAACAAAATCAATAAAATAATTATACCTTGGAGGTAAATGGTATTACTGCAATCATCAACCCCTTCTCATATGCCTGACATAATACAACGAAAGTACGTAAGTGAGAACATAATAAATTACTTTCTTACTAACAATTAAACCACAGCAAGTGTCATAGGAACAAAGACAAAACAACTGAATGCCTAATATTAAATAGATGATAGTAATAAAGCCCAGCGACATCGCATACATATTTCTAATTATAACACAACTATAGAATCTTCCAAATGCATACCCAGAATAAATGGTTTAATTACTTAGTGAGCCTCCTTTAAAATATTAACCATAATGGACAAGTTCACAACAACTTTGTGTGCAGAGGAAGATGTAAAAAGTACTATGATTAATTAGAAAAGTAAATCACAGAGATAAAAGATAGAATAAAAGGTAAGCACCTCAATAATTAAAACTTTGGGATCTATTTCCCGGGCCCTTAATGCTTGATTTCTGCCAATTGTAAACTTCCCCAGCCAACTACCAAGATTTTTCAGCAAGGAGCGTTCTTCTGAACTTGATTTTATAAGCTCAGATCTTAGAAGGACCTGAAAAGTTGCACTTGTGGTCACATACTTTTCATTGAGAAGCATAACAAAGACAAGAGGACAAAGTAAGAAAACTCAGCAGAGGCACCTTGCAGTTCTCGTAAGTAGCTTTTACAATTTCCTTGTTCAGAGCTTTTGAATTGACCTTATCTAAGAACTTCAAGTACAAGTCATGGAAATTTGGCTCAATGCTTGCTCTGCCAAGAAGTTCAATTTTTATCAAAATACAGAAAAACCAGATTGTAGATTAAAAAGGAAAGCAGCCGCAAGAGTACTAAAATATATAAAATGAGAAGTGCGCAGAAATCCTAACCTTTTCATCACCATATATTGAGCAAACCATGGATAGAACTCTTCTTTCAAAATGTCAGTAAACTCTTTTGCTTTAGCTTCGATATTTGCTGTTGAAATATTATTGATCATAAATAATATTTTGTCTTGAATCTCTGATGCAGGAACCTGTTTCCAAGAATTGAACAAATAAATTCTGAAGGTAAATGCAAGTCAAAGGACCAGGGTAATGTAAAAAGAATGAAACCTGAATTTCAAGATAAACATTCAACATTGGATTCCTTCCCTAACCAATGAATATTCTATTTCAATATATATCCACTACATCTCATTACTTGTCCAGAGAAAAAAGATTTTTCCAACATATATATGGATTTTCCAGGCCCTGCTTGAAGTACGGCCTCCTTGATTAAAACTTGTATAAGTGGCCTACAAAGACAGTAGCGCATGACACTGTCCAACTAACATGGGGATGACCACCAGAACATAAAATGGGTAATAAGATACCTCAATGGGAGTATCCCTTCTCTCAGCAGCTGCAACAAGTGTTTCAATGTTCAAAGCAGAACCAAAGCCTGTGTTGTATGAATGCTGTCTAAGCATGCCTACAGAACAGAATAAAAAATAAATAAATAATCCGGCAATACTAGAAGTCTATAAGCAATCATGTAAAGTACTTTTAGAGAATATTAATGGAAAGGATTATTATCAAGATTAAACAGATACAATAATCATTAATAGTTATAGAAAATTACTATTAGATGCTATTCCTCGGGAAGGACGCAGAAAACCTGGGGAGGATGACACAGTGGCTGTCCCACTGGCTGCATTCTGAGATGGTACAACAGTTGGCAAGGACTGTGTAACAGTTGCCTACAAAGAACGATGATAGAAAAGAGATGTGCGATGAGAAACAGAGAAGCTACACAAATAAACAAATCACAATACAGGTCACTTCCAACAAAAACATTGTGTACCTTCTGATTACCAACTACATCATGTGTGAAAACGAGGGAAGGTTGTCCTGCAGGAGACAAAAGGGGCTTCATGTAGCTAACTGAACTTGCAGCGGTTTTATGCCTGTCATCAGGTGAACCTTGATTTCTGTGTTGGAGCTGAAGTGGAGAAGAGAGTTGCTGTCCAGGCTGTGTGGTTCCAGATCCCATTAACTTCCACGAGGACTCGGACGCCTGAGAGCCCATTAGTTGTTAGACAGAAGAACTTGTGAGACAGTGTACTCACCAACAAACCACAAAGAGAATAGAACTTGCATCAAATCAGAGAAGCGTTGGTTTAAAATAAATTTTATGGAGATTGGAAATATAACTCAAACCACAAACAGCAAAAACAGTAATTACGTGCAAGAAAATTTTTCAGCTTTGGTCTTAAAAATAGTTTGATGGAGCTAGGAAGGAAGGGGCATCAAGTGGAAATGTTTCAGCTTTAATGAGAGATGGTATTTCCTTTGCCGCAAAGGGTGAAAACACAAATTTAAGAGAAAAGGTTCAAATCCAAACTGGGACCTCACCAGCTGAAATGGTGATAGACTTTGACCTGACAATCAAAAGATTTGTGCATAAGGCGATTAACATGCTTAATTGTTGTGAGCCTGAGGTCCGTCAGACTATTGGAAGACCATCTGTTTATTTGTGCAGCAAGAGAATTCATAAACCAAGTCCAGAAATCATAGTAAAGTTGGTGAGTGCCTTAAGTTGGTCTGATTTGTTCCAACTCTGACCAGTGACCACCTTGACAGCCTCTGCAAACATCATTTAAACCAACTCCTTTGATCAGGAAATCAACAACTTGGTCTTCAATGGAGACAAAGGGAGCTAAGCTTCCTTAGAGAAGTGCATATCCATCCAGATGACTCTAGTAGTACCATTTTGAACTGCTCTATGTGCAACACTAATGGCAGCAGAAGATACAGACACGCTCATTGGTTCAGCAATCTTGGACACTAATTCCACATTTTTTTTTATACAAAAATTTAAAAACTATCAGTGACATCAATTTCCTCTTGCATGATTACCATGCACATATTATATAATACCCAAATGTAGATTGTTAATCTGTCACAAAACCAGCCAAATCTTCCCAAGACTACCACAACTCCAATAAAGTGCCTGAGACCAAGATTTTCAATCTCAAACTCCAAACCAGAAATTTCTTCTATTCGAAAACTTCATCAGAATCATTGCCTATGGCAAAAGATCATCCATACATATGATAAGTTCTGTAAATCTTCCTTCAGCACAATATACAGAGTATGCTCTGTTTAACAATATTTATACCAAAATGAATTAATGCACTAATGAACCTCTCAAAACAAGCAGAAGGAGACCGCTTTAACCCATACAAAGCTTCTTATGTTCCAAACTTTGCGAGCTTAAAACCTAGTAGTACTTTATTTTTTTTATTGGAACCAAACGTTAGTAGTATAACGTAAAATTTCTCATCAAGGTTGTCATGCAGGAATGTGTTCTTTGCATCCAACTGATGCAAAGGCCAGGAGCCGCCAGTCGAACATGAAGAGGGATATGGAGATGGGAACAACCATGCCCTTTCATGTGGGTGATGTCTAGCAGAAGGGTTGTGAATTACTTGAACATATTCCTGGATTGAGCCAATGTGCTTGAGCCGTGTTCGATGCTAAAGTTAGAAGAATTTGAATGAAGTTCATCTGCATGGTGTCAAGAGTCCCTTGTTCATTGTAAAAAGAATTGTCTGACTCATTATTCATATTGAACTAGAAGAAGGTTCAGAATATGAAGACCATCCATCCGAAGCCCTTTATTCTATAAGAGCTAATCCTATCGTGAGGTGCATCCATAGTAAATTATGTCCTTTCCACAATTCCTAATTGGGTTTTCCATCAACCCATATGTCAAAGATGAAAGATACAATATCACCATCAACACATTCAAAAGATTATTGCAACTAAAATAAAACGATATCCGGCTCAAGCATTGGAAGAAACACCATTTTATCCACGCTCTAATCTGTGTTCTAAGATTGGAATGTCATGATAGGACTAAGCCACATCAGTTGACATCATAGGAGGGAACATAATTCTCAGGGCCATATTTCCCTAGCTTCCTAGAAATAATGAACTACAAACAGTGGACAGTTTAAAATTACAAGGCATTTGTAGTTGATAATTTAACCCAGTTAATGTGAGGTTCAGCATTTTTCATGAGATGCTATAACATTTTTATGTCCATGGATATGACTTCTATCTTAGATTCAATGATACTGTTAAACAATAAAATGAAACTCGTACCTCCATGTTTTCTAAGGTGACCGGAATAGGACCTTGGTGCTGATCAGTAGGAACACTGCCACCTCCATTTGATTCTGAGTGGCTGGATGAGATCCTCGCAAGAGCACGCTCAATGAATAAAACAAGCTCTGAATGGGTTGCACGCAGATGAGATATTTGCAAAATATGATTGCAGTATTGAGGCCACTCTACCAAACGATCCACAAATTGCTCCAACGCCTTGGCCCCAAATACAAACATCTGAAACGCAGAGAACATCAGCAATACGAAACAAAAAAACAATAATAGAGGAAGGGAACTTATTTGTAAAGATAATACTAACTTTTGAATCTGCAGATTTACGCAATGCATCCAAAACACCGCGAAGAGCAATACCAAGGGTAAGATGGGTCACAAGCTGGTGCTTTATTAAGGATCCTGCAATTAAAGTCAGCCATATATATAAACAGAATAACAACGGAATTTTTATCAAACTCAAATTAGCTATTTTGTTGTAGAAGTGGCGTGCATTACAAGGAAAATACACATGAAAACAAATTCCTTTGGCCAACTTTATGTATCACATACTCCATCAAGGGAGTTTAGAGCTTCGACCAAGCATAGAATAACAAGTTGCACCCGATGATCGAAAAACGGAAACGATAATAAATAATTATATTATGAATACTACTAACTTGATTATTTTCTAATAACTTTTATAGCCACTAATGTGAAACATAGGTTGGGATATTCGTTCTAACCAAAATAATTAAAAAATCTTAATTAACGGTTTTGAGGTAATCTCAACAATCCAGGAAATCCATAGATTTTGATAGTCTGATTAAGAAATAAGAACCACTCTTTTCAAATGCACATACGTGGGGCGAGGTGCTGCAATAGTCTAGGGCAAGAATGCCTTTTTAACCAAAATAAATACTTTATTAAAAATAAATGAATGGAGATAAACTTTAAAAAAAATAGGGAGGCAATTGAGAAACTTAGACAAAGATATAAAAATTCAGATTTTTGACATTCAACATACGATGAACTAACCCATCTTTGATTGGGTTAATAAAGTTGAACCAATGCTACTATACTATCTCAATAAAATTAGCAAAGTCTTGGTAAAGCAGCAATCGCAATAGATATGTAACAATAATGTCACCAATAGAAGTATTATAAGATTCCAATACAATATCATTCATCAGTTACAGATTGTGAACAGAATCAAACCCATTACATGAAACAATAAGATGAAACATACTATCATAATCCTTACCAAAGAGAACAGCAGCAATTTTAAGCTGCCTTTCTGGATATTTAGGAAAAAACTTGTACTCCTCAAACAGATTCGCTATCATGCACTCAAAGATCGATTGTTCCCTGACAATTCATATGATGAACAAGTCAATCCACAGTCACAGATCAAATAAACACTACATGAACTCTCCAACATAGATAATGTCAGCGTTGCAAGCATTTGGACATGGGCAAAACCTCATATTGCATCATCCAGACTTCACAAACTTGTTTCTAGAAGCAACCATGATGAAACAAAATTAGACACTACCCCAAGAGAAACTAACTTTGCGTTCTGGACTTGATATACTCAAACCTAAAAACGAACATACCAGCTGAAGAAACACGAACGACACAAAACTGCTAAAAGAGAAACAAGTATACAGACAACAAATTCAGATTATCACTATCACCTTGAAGGAGTGTAGAATCACTTTGCATGAGTCAAGAGTAACCCAATGTCAACCACTCAATAAAAAAGTTCTTTGGCCCACATAACTTATGAAGTTAACAACCCTTGTTGGGTAGACCAAATCTCATGGTTTCAAGTACAGGAATTGTCTAATGCAAGAGACAAGATTTTGGAAATGAGGCAAGAACCGCAATGAAGAAGTCATTAACTAGAAAATTAGTCAGCCTCCTAAATATCATAAAACATATGAGTATGCTCAAAACGATAGGAAAAAATCGCAAACCAGGCTGATTTGAAAGACCACCCAAGAGGCAAGCCAATATCTAATGAATTGGTAGCCCAAAGATGAACGTCATGTTGCACTTTGGACTTTGGAAGGGGTTATCAAATAGAATGGAGATCCCTAATTGCTTTATTGGACCATTTCCCCAGTTGAGCTGATAGAAGCCTTCTGTGAAGTCCAAGGTCTATAAAGAGAAATAAATATAACTTTAAGAAGTACAACAACTGAAAATTAGAAATGAAGCTGATTTTGAATGTGCAGGTTCACCAAGGGATTATTCCTCACACTGTACTAACTCCTCACAAGATTTAGGTTTTAGGGTTTGTGGGATCAAAATGAGTTTTAACCACTAACCAGTTCTATAAGTACATCCTGTTCAATGGCTATACTCATAATCCATAACAGAAGATGAAAACAAAATTAGTGGTCAACAAAAGTTAGATGCAACTATCTAATGAACAGACTTGTTTGTTAGATTTTTGAATGTCATCTAAGACAACTAATATGTTGAGATTATCTTTAACATAGAATAATCCACTGAAGAAATCAGCTTGTGTGACTCCTAGCTGTTGGATCTGATCATCTATCATTTGAAGGATTGGATTACCCAGACCAAACCCAGTTACATAGCAAATAACCTATAGATCAACAATTCACAATGGCAGCTTGGAACTCCGAAGACCTTAAACAATGTTAAAAAGTTAGTAACAAAATTGATAAAGATTGCGACAAACATAACTTAGTTTTTCTATAAGCAAAGAAGTTAGTTTGTTATCACCCATGTCATAGTAAGTTCAAGAATACCTTTTTTCAGGAGATTCCTTGAATCGAGCAAGCATATGAACCATTGCATCTATGGTTAATTGCCCCGAAAACATCTGGTGGAAGTAAGAATTAGCTTCTCCCTCTATATCATCTGGATATCCATCGGCTGCTGATGACTCTGCGACTCCACCATTCTGCAGGTTCGGATTAACATGCATGGATGCTATATGCAATTTTTTCATTTCCTCAGAGAGATTACGAGAGATGTTATGTCCAGCATGAGCTTGTAGCACCTGCAAAAAGATAGAATATTCAATAAGCAGAACCATTGAAAAATGCAACAGCATATTGTGAACTGAGAGGACAACGACCTTAAAAAATATTGAACTTGTCTCTGAATAAGCATTCACAACAGCAGAATGTTGAAACGGATTAGCAGGAACATCTTGCGCTCCATCAAGTCGAATTTCTTTCAAGAACTCAAGGCACTCCTGGAAAGTAGCAGTATGAATTTCATGAGTCAACTCAAATTTCCTTCTTACTCAAATGAGTATGGACAAACTGAAATAAAAGGAAGCACTGCATTAATCCACAAAACAACGAATATTACCTCAAAAAACATATCTCCATATGTGCTTAGATAATCATTCAACCATTTCTCAAGATTTATTTGTTCCTTTCCAGAGGCAAGAGCAGCCAATTTAATACTGAATGGAAATGGAGTCATGTCCAATACTGGTGACAGAATCTGTGACACAAAATACAAGTCAGTACAGAAATCAAATGAGAAAAAAAGGCAATATAGAGAAGATTAAATATCTGTTACTGGAAAAGCTTCAACTGTATTCCATGAGAATTGAAATAGAACATAAAATTCTAATCGGCTCCAGGATTTACCTTTAGATCATGGCAAATGCGTAAAATTCTAATCATGTTCTCTGAATCCAAATGATGGATGTCCATAAACCCCCGCAAGACAAGATTAGGATTAGCATTCCAGAGATGAAGAATAACACCACTTCTTGAGGCATTCCCAACTAGCATGGGAAAAACAGTCGACAACACTTCATATTGAAGTAGGTTATATGTTGTCTACAATGACAAAGTAAATTTTTATCAGATACCTAAATGTCATGATAAAAGTAATTCCAAGGTTGAACTGTACATGGACAATAAGGGGAAAAATAGCATACATTGGTCTGGGCTAAGCCAAGAAGCAAGATTTCGGGACAGTGTTTGAGAGGATACTCGAGCATTGATCGGACAGAGCCACCATGGCCCCTCTCAGCAAGTTGGCATAAGACATCCAACAGGTCAAGACATAACCATGCCTGATTTGCCTGTCCATTTGCAAGCTTATGACCATGAACCTCATCAACATACACCTGAATAAAATATCAGCAACTCCAGTGAATCAAAAAAACAATACCATATAGAACTAGGGTTAAGTGAAACATGTGAAACATCATACCAGTTGCCTCCCAGAGTGGGCGAAGGTAAATATTTCAGGTGGAGCTGAAACAGCATATCTTAGAAAAGATAGTTGACCTTCAGCATACTTCCATACTGACCTGCAGATGGCATGGAGTGGGAAGGGATCCTGCAGTAAATTTCTGCTCAATACCAATGTCACAAGTACAAATTTGGTTCCAGATTCACATATTGGCACAACGAAACTCATACCTGGCATGCACTTCCATAAACAGACATGAAGAAAGAAAATGCCTCCTCATTCGGGAAGTACAACCCCTCATGGTCAAGGTCTTCCATAACACGTACCCAGTTAGTATCAGGAGCCTGAAGTTCAATATACAATGGTCAGAAGCAAACAATACTTGCCCAGTAATGAACAACGGAAATGAGGAAGCAATAACACAACGAGCAATCAGTATTGAAACTCACAAGTTGCTTAATGGAATCTACAAGCACATCAACATTCCAAGAGCTCAACCATGATGAATCAGAACATGAGCTACTACCAAGAGCAGAGCAGAATGTCGAATACATGCTCTGGCCATCCTCCAAACCGACATGGGTGCGTGCAATTGTGCTAAGTATCCTAGAGAGTGTGACTTCAGTCAAAGGTAAAAAAAGAGATAACATCTCTTTGCAATGTGAAGCATTAACTGTGCAACCATAGCCCAGTTCCTTCATTACATCAGCCATACTCATCTCCTTCTCAATCTCCGCTAAAATGTCATCAAAATCATTCTCGCCGCACTCATAGAATAAATCCAAGTGTCTGTCAGCAAGCATAACCAGCAGTAAGACAAAATAAATGGTTGTACCAGGATATAAGAATGATAAATAGCCAGCAGTAATAGCGAATAAATGACTTTAGCAGGATTAAGAATGAAACTCAACAAACATTGCATGGCCATTTTCAAGACAGATAAACAAGCAAGAAAGAGATCAAACCTCAAAGAGTTGGCCTCGCGCATACCATCTGAAAGCAGTGGAGCCAATACAAAAGGAGTCTTATTTTTTGACTGCAATAGAGACAACATTTGGATAAAGGAATCCACATGTTTGGCAAGGCCCTCTGACCGAGAGAGGAATATAACAATATTCTGAATTTGTTCATGAGAATCAATAGAAGCAGGATTTGCACACAGTTCCTCAATCTGCGCCATGCAGAAGTTTTGCCCTGGGAAGCAGCGAAAAGCTAATTCCATGTCAACATAAGTATGTACAATAATAATAAATATAAGTTTGAAGAGAAATCCAGTATATTTAGACATGAAGGTAATTTAGAAACCTCCCGGAAACAACCACTCAAGCTTACCAATCCTTCTGACATCGAGATCTTCTGAATCAGATAAAGCAAGACCAATTGCAATTTTTTCAGTCGCTGAAAAATGTAGCTCCTTCAAGAAATCTCCAAGAAATCCCTCACTGATCGCTGTACTCCTTAGTGCTTCACATAAAACTGTGCTGAAGTTGGGTATATCTAACAGATATCTAAAGATGGCAGCAAGAAAATCCGGTTTTAGCTGCATGTTCTGCATGTCTCCAACATAAAAATTCATGTGATCTAAGCAGGTTTTGAGCAATAAAGTACTCCCCTCGCTTCCATAGTCGACAAACTGCATATTAAATAAATGTTACATTAGCAAGTAAAGCAAGATAATAAATGAAATCAAACATAAAATTACCAAGAAAAATAAAGCACCTAACAATATGCATCTTGATTATTAGATTGCAGTCAAAATTAAAAAAAAAAAAAATCAATGGAAATGTTACATACATAAGTATTACCATTCTACTGATTGAAAATGAAGAAATAACCAAAGAATCCTCACATATCAAACAAACATTATTCAATACCAAAATATAGATAAAGAAGCTAATGAACACTTGAAGGGCTGCAACATGTGAAGTAGGTGTTTTCTACAATTAGAGGGTTAAAATGACTACAACCTCCATCTAAATTCTAATAGGGAGCCCCACTATGGATTAGCCACAGATAAGGTCTGCAATCATGAGCCCCACTATTAAAAAGCTAAGAGACGATAGTCATGATACAAAGTGCTAAGTAACAACATGTCTCAATACGATAAAACCATTTTAGATACTTAAGATGAAGGTACAAATTGTTGAATATAGTCACTTGTACAATTTGTTATCCCTTGATAACATATTATAACAATAAAAACAAAAACAAGTCTTTAAACCCTTGCTGATACTTGAGGTAGGACTCGGGGCTAGATTATGTACCATCATCTTTACGAATTAAGGGTAATTTGAAAGTTTCCCTTTTTAGTCATGCAGTATATATGTTTGAATTATTAATTTTTGATAGTAGGTGAACACTATAACTGTGAAACACAACACTTTTCAAGAAAATTTATGTCTCAGAAGAAAGGAACCAGAATAACCTACTAGACCAACCAATACATATACAGAACTATAAAGATCCACCGCAAGAGCATCCGATCTATACAGTTTGGGTTAAACAAGTTACACAGATCAACTTTTAGTCTCAAACAAAACCCATGTTCCTCAATTCGTAGAGAAACCAACTGCCTGAAATCTAGGGCTTCCAGCAAGTGATACAAAGAAAGAGAAGGAGAGAAGAGACGGAGAGAGAAAGAGAGAGATGCAGAAGGGTTGGTTTACCTGACATAGCTCGCGGAAGACAGAGTCAAAGTTGGAATCGTTTAAGCTCTGAAGCAAGAATCGAATCTGGGTCGCAGCGGTTGACGAGAATGGAAGCATTGTGAAGTATGAATAAAAGGTTTCTAGGGTTTGTTAAGGAAGAAAGAGATTCAAGGTAAAATATAAGGGGATTTAAGAAGTTTAGAGAGATTTGATTTACGGGTTTTTAGAGTCTGAGAAAGAGAGAGAGAAATGGAGATTCGCCGAGAAAGGGGACTGTGCTTTGAGACTGGTATTTATAACATAACTAGGCATTCATAGGCCTGTGATGTGCACCGGGACATATCCTTCAGGGAAATTTTAAAGGCACACCCATAATCTTATTGGCAGCCCCATAAAGTTGAGCATGGTCAATTTTGTTTGACTACGAAGTACAAAGAAACACTCGACATCTCAAGACGCCGGACTATGAGAAAAAAATGGGCATACGACCACCGATTGGAATTGGGCGTGAAAAATGTTAAGAAACAAATCGGCATCTAGGTGCCAATTCTAGTATACAAAATTGGTAGCTCACTACCAATTTTAATTATAGAAATCAAGAATTTATTGCCGATTCTGAGAAAAAAATTCACCTCTCTCCAAGGGATTTGTTCTTTTTTTGTGTCCTTTTTACCTTTACTTTTTGCACGTTGCGTCACTATTATTTTTAATTATTGTGTATATTGTTGTAGGATGAAATGCATACTCATACTTCGAATATGGTCCCCAAGACCCAAGATTTTGACACCGACATACACAAGTCCGACGAAGAAGACAGTTTCATTCCGATCAAAGTTGACTTGACACCGTATTTTGTAACCGAAGAGGTAAAAACTATTGATTGAATTATAGGTTATATCTTTATACTAATTGTATAAGGATGTTTATTTTTCTTATGTATGCATTTGTTTTTTATTGTAGGCTTTCGCCTCACGAGATGCCCTCATAAGTTGGTGTCGAAGGGCCGATAGAGGTCATAAGTCAGTTGTTCTGACCATTAAGTCCAGTAACGCTTCATAGGAAGGAAGGTGTAACACCCCAGATCGAGGGATCCATGGCCCAATGATCCATATGAATGCTTGCCAGCATAAAACTAGTTTTCACCACTTTTGAAACACCTCTTCTCATAATACTTTTAATATGAAAACATTACCAAAGCTTAGGGGTGGGACTCGGGCGGGTTGGGCGGGTTAGAGGCTTTGGACATGCCATGCCCACATTGTACCCCATTCACCCACAATGGCCATAGAACCCACAAAACCTATAAGAGGCTTACCCACGCATGGCCCGAGTGGGTTTCTCGGGTTCTTCGGGTTTCTTGGGTTTTTCTGGTTGCCCATTTTTCAATAAATTTAGGTGATTGAATAAAATTATTAATACAAAAAATTCATAACAATAAATAATAAACTTAAATAAATAAAATATCCTTCATAGTTTAAAAAGATAAACAAACTAACAATCTTTTTACTTATTAAGTAATATTATAATTTTACTTTACATATAATGAGACAAAAGAAAAATTTTTATTTTGGATCTTAATACCTCCACCCTATACTAGTAACTTAATATATTCATCTTGAAAGGTCCATGTTTTATGTTTGTCGAATTTTGTGTCAAAGGTAAACTCAAGATGGTCAATGTAACTTGAGTTAGAGTTAGTGAGTCATTCGGTTCGTTGCGAAGTAAAGACTCCAAGAAGCTCAACTCACCACCGGAACTCATCTTAGGATGGTAAGTGACTTAGAACACTAAGTACCATAGGTGGTTAGATTGCTAAGAGTGTTTCCCACACTGTTTACTCTTGATAAAATGTGTTTTAAAAGATAAATTTTTAATCTGGACAGTGTTGGTTTCGAAACCAAGAAGTTTGGTTTCGAAACCAACTGCATTGATGGTATTATTTTATATAGGGAAAAGTCTGTTTCGAAATCAACCTTAGTTTGATTTCGAAACCAAACTTTATCTGATGACAGATGAAGTTTGGTTTCGAAACCAAAACTGTTGGTTTCGAAACCAAAACTCATCTGTCTTCAGATGAATTTTGGTTTCGAAACCAAACAGTTTGGTTTCGAAACCAAAACCACATCTATCTTCAGATGAAGTTTGGTTTCGAAACCAAACATGTTGATTTCGAAATCAAAAGGCAATAACCATCACAGAAGCTTGTTGGTTTCGAAACCAAATCAGTCAGTTTCGAAACCACATGTTGGTTTCGAAACCGACAGGCTTGATTTCGAAACCGACGCCCAGATTCGTTTTTCTGAGTACGATTTTCTGAGCTGTAAAGTAACTTTCTAACACATTATTGCTCATCTCCCTCTAAGCCTTGTTTTAGGGAGATAATTGAGCGTGGGAAACATCTCTAAGTGGAATGAGAGGCTGAATATATTATTCTCTCATCCCCAATAATGGTGTCTACCATTAGACCTAGAACTAATAATTTAGTCTAGGATTGAGCTGGACATCTTCACTATAAATAGGGGTTGAATCTTCAGTATTCAATCAACCATTCACCCTATTAATCAACAAGTTCTTGAAGAGTTTCAACTCTAATCTTTTAGCTCTCAAGCTTGTTGAAATTGGTTCAAATCCTTCCCATTTCAAAACCAAAACTCTGTTTTTGTTACCGGTGGATTTCCGGTGATTGAGCTTGAAGGTTCAAGCTTGTGGTGATATACTTGAGGAGTCAAGTATTGGTTCAAGGTGCGGGACTTGTGGAGTTCAAGTTGGAGACGCATCAACGTTTACTAAGAGGCAAATTCGTGGAGTTCGAATTTGTGGAAGAACTGTACACCGTAGCTGTTGGAGCGTAGAGGGAGTCGTAATTCGTGTCCATCGAGTGGTAAATCGGGTTGTAAGTTTTCAATAACTCTTAGTGAATTTTTGCTGGACTAGGTCCCGGGGTTTTTCCCAGTTTGGGTTTCCTCGTTAACAAAATCTCTTGTGCATATTTTTCATACTTGTTGTGAGATTGAAATATTCGATTCTTGTTCTTAATTCCGCATATTAAGAATCGAATAAGTCAATACTCCTGTTAGAGATTTTTGTTGTACTCTTATCACCTTAGTAATTTTTAATTAGGTGATTGTGTGATCCTTAACCATAGTCACATTGACATACGGTTAAATTCATTAACCGTAGGGTGAATTTAGACTTTCAATTGGTATCAGAGCAGGTTCACTTGTTGGGTTTAACAACCTAAGTGTGATCCCTATTTGTGTCTAAATGGATTCACAAAGAGAAGGTAGTGCTGTAAACAAACCACCATTATTCAATGGCAGCAACTATCCTTATTGGAAAGCCAGAATGAGGGCTTTCCTCAAGTCCCTAGACCAAAGGGTTTGGAGAACTGTAGAAATTGCTTGGTCTCCTCCTACCATGATGACTGGTACCGGAGACAACTCTAGGGAAGTTCCTAAACCGGAAGACCAATGGACCACCGATGAAACTGATGCTGCTACTAGAAATAGCAAAGCTCTCAATGCCATCTATGCTGCTGTAACAGCTGACGAATTTCGTCGTATATCTAATTGTGAAGTAGCAAAGGAGGCATGGGACATCTTAATGGTAACCCATGAAGGTACTAGGACTGTTAGAATAGCAAAACTTCAAATGTTAACAACCCAATTTGAAACCATTAGAATGGATGACAATGAAACCTTTGATGAATTTTATGCCAAGTTAAATGACATTGTCAACAACTCTTTTGCTTTGGGTGAAGTTATTCCTAACTCCAAGATAGTTCGTAAGGTTTTGAGATCTCTTCCCGAGAGATTTCAAGCCAAAGTTACGGCTATCGAGGAGAGTAAAGATATTGATGCTATTCTTCCTGAAGAACTTGCAGGAAATTTAAGGACATTTGAGGTTGGATTCAAATCTTCAAGGAAATCAAAGAACATTGCTTTTACAGCCTCAAGAAGTTCCAAGGAAGATGATTTCTCAAGTGATGACGAAATGGCTCTCCTTACTAGACAATTCAAGAACTTCTTGAAGAATAAAAAGGAGAAGTTCCAAAAACCAAGATTTGGTTCGTCTTCCAAAATAAGGCCACATGACAAAGTCAAGAACTTTGATAAAAAGTTTGAGAAGAAGAACTCTGGAGAAGTTCAATGCTTCAAATGTCATGGCTTTGGACACATGGCTAATGAATGTCCAAACAAAGCTCCAGCCAAAGCTAAGAAAGCAATGAAGGTCACTCTTGACGACTCCGACTCATCCTCCAATACTAGTGATACTAGTGATGAAGAAACGGAGGAAATGAAGGCTATGACTGCTACTCTCTCTCAGATATTCAAAAATGCTGACACCTCTAGTGATCATGAGGAGAGTGATGAAGAAATAGACCCGGAGGAATTGTGTGCAAATCTCCTCAAAAAGAGCTTGGACCTGTCCAAGGAAAACAAAGTACTGGATGGGAAGTTGTCATTCATACAAACTGAACGGGATGAAGCCATGATCAAGTTGCAAGAAAGCTCCAACAAAACAATGCAACTTGAAGAGGAGATTTCAAGGCTACTCATCAAGATTAACTCTCTTGAGTTGGATCATGAAAAAGCCTTAGATGAAATCAAGTCTCTTAATTCCACTCTTGATGTAACCAAGAGAGACTTGGTCTTATCAAATAACTTGTTAGATAAATTTAATCATGGTTCTAATTTTATATCTAACTTGTTGAATGCAGCCAAAACTGCTAATGATAAGAAAGGATTGGGTTATGATGCTGCAACGTGTTCCAACTCACCACAAGGAACAAAGTTCGTGAAAGCCAAAGAGCAACATGCCCAAAAGATCCTTCCAAAGAGCACATCCACACAAGCTAGCAAAAATATTGGTAAGGCAAAAGGTACTTATTTTGCTGAAATGTGTTCTTATTGTGGTATCTTAGGTCACTTGCAAAACACTTGCAAATTTTATATGGAAGATGTTTTCAATGAACAAAGAAGAGCAAATCTTCTTTATCAATACAAAGAATTGCAAGCAAAAGCAAGGAACCTATCCGGTGAGATCTCTAAACTCACAAGAAGTACACAAGGTAATGCACCTAAAGGTAAAACTTCTCACAAATCAAAGAAGGAACCAACTAAATCTTTGGATGTTGGCCTTATGACTTCAAAACCCACTCAAGACAATACAAAAGAAAAATCTGTTTGGGTTAAAAAGGGTGAATTGAAGGCTAATGTTGCTTTAATTGCATATAAAGCATGTAACTCACTTGATTGGTTTCTTGATAGTGGGTGTAGCCGACACATGACTGGAGACAAATCTTGTTTTAGTCATTTCAAAAGTCAAGATGGAGGTTTTGTAACCTTTGGTGATGGAAGCACTGCCCAGGTCAAAGGCAAAGGTACGATTGTGTTACCCGGTACTCCTGAAATCAAGGATGTACTCTATGTGGAAGGTATGAAAGCTAACCTTCTCAGTATTAGTCAAATTTGTGATTCTAATCATTCAGTGAAATTTACTTCCAATCATTGTGAAATCCTGAATGATAAGGGAAAATGTGTAATGATGGGTAGGAGGTCAAGTAGCAACTGTTATATGATTGATGCATCTCCTAACCTAACTTGCAATTTGTCTAAACTTGATGTTACTCACCTTTGGCATCAAAGACTAGGTCATGTCAATTTCAAAGATCTAGCAAAAATTGCTAACAAAGAACTAGTCCGTGGTCTGCCTAAAGTAAGTAAATTGTTTGATGGAATTTGTGGACCATGCCAAAAGGGCAAACAAACAAGAAGTCCACATAAATCATCAAAAGATATTGCTACCACCAAACCTTTGCAATTAGTTCACATGGATCTCATGGGTCCTATGAGAACCGAAACTATTGGTGGAAAACGATATATACTTGTAATGGTAGATGATTTTTCAAGATATACTTGGATTGCTTTTCTTAGAGAAAAATCTGACACCTTTGATGAGTTTTTCATTATATGCCAGAGAATTCAAAATGAGCAAGAATGTAAAATCAAACGGATTAGGAGTGATCGAGGCACCGAATTCAAAGACTCAAAAGTTGAAGACTTTTGTGATCAAAATGGCATAAAGCATGAATTTTCAGCACCCATTACTCCCCAACAAAATGGGGTAGCTGAGAGGAAGAATCGTGTGATTCAAGAAATGGCTAGAGTCCTCCTTCATAGCAAAAATCTAGCACAAAGGTTTTGGGGTGAAGCTGTTTTCACAGCATGCTATTTAATTAATCGAGTTTATCTAAGGCCCAAAACTCTCAATACCCCTTATGAACTTTGGTTTGGTAAGAAACCAAATTTAAGTTATCTTCGTATTTTTGGTAGTCCATGCTACATTCTTAGGGATAGAGAGAATGCTGGAAAATTTGACTCCAAAAGTGATGAAGGAATCTTCATTGGGTATGCTTTGGATAGTCGAGCCTTTCGTGTCTACAACAAAAGGACCGAAACTATCATGGAATCTATTAATGTTGTTATTGATGATTCTGACATCTCTTCCTCTGTTGATACAGGAGAAGTTGATATTCTTGCTGAAGATAAGGTAACAAAAACTGGACATAATGAATCCTCTTCACAAGATACAAAGGTTGAACAAGCCTCTCCACATACCATAACCGTCAACAACCAAGATGTTCAACCTAGTAGTACATCTCATGATCATCCAACCACTTGGGCTCAAAGATGGCACAATCCCGATGAAATTATTGGAGGGATTGAAACTGGTGTTCGTACAAGAAGACAAGTTCTTAACATAGTAAATCATGTATGTTATGTTTCTATGTATGAACCTACTAATGTGGTTGATGCTTTGCAGGATGAGAATTGGATACAAGCAATGCAAGATGAGCTTGGTCAATTTACAAGACAAGAAGTGTAGACTCTTGTACCACGTCCCAAGAATACAAATGTCATTGGTACCAAATGGATTTTCAAGAACAAATCT
>MVGT01001977.1:64565-79742 GCA_002174775.1 Macleaya cordata | reverse complement strand
TAGTGATGAAGAAATGGAGGAAATGAAGGCTATGACTGCTACTCTCTCTCAGATATTCAAAAATGCTGACACCTCTAGTGATCATGAGGAGAGTGATGAGGAAATAGACCCGGAGGAATTATGTGCAAATCTCCTCAAAAAGAGCTTGGACATGTCCAAGGAAAACAAAGTATTGGATGGGAAGTTGTCATTCATACAAACTGAACGGGATGAAGCCATAATCAAGTTGCAAGAAAGCTCCAACAAAACAATGCAACTTGAAGAGGAGATTTCAATGCTACTCATCAAGATTAACTCTTTTGAGTTGGATCATGAAAAAGTTTAGATAAAATCAAGTCTCTTAATTCCACTCTTGATGTAACCAAGAGAGACTTGGTCTTATCAAATAACTTGTTAGATAAATTTAATCATGGTTCNTGATGAATTTTATGCCAAGTTAAATGACATTGTCAACAACTCTTTTGCTTTGGGTGAAGTTATTCCTAACTCCAAGATAGTTCGTAAGGTTTTGAGATCTATTCCCAACTCTATGCTCATGCTTGCCCAAGTTTGACTACGGGTTGGCAAAATAATGCCCATACTTGCCCCAATGCCCAGCAATCTTCGCCCATGCTTGCCCAAATACCGGGTCGGGTTCGGGTTGGTCAGGTTGACCCAACCCAAGTCCCACCCCTACCAAAGCTTCTCTTTTTAAAATTCAAAACAATCCCCATTTGGGTTCGACCTTTAAAAATAGGTTTTCAAACATATAAACTCAAAATATGGTGTTCGCTGTGCTTTTTGGCAGATTCGGTACAAAATAGAAAACACATTTTATTTTTCAAATAAATACTTTCAGCAACGTTTTAGAATAACATAGTGTTGCAAAATCACATACTAATCATCTCCAAACATTATACTATGATATTATGCATATATTGTGCATTAAGTAAATAGAATATAACACAATAAGATGTCACAATGTAATATTGTTACTTATTCTTTGCTTTCTTTCCTTTCTTACACACTTAATCTTTAACTTAATTTATTCATGAGGGCTGATACGAAAGCCAACCACCGTCACTAAGACAGTTAATCGTGGCAAACTCCCATTGAGTTGGTCACTAAGACAAGATCACTAAGACAACTGACAATTAATTTATATATTTTTCATCAAATATATAAAATAAACAAATAAACATGATTTATTATCATGTTTGTTTATTATCATCAAATAAACAAGATTTTAATACAAAATCTTTTGAAATAAATATATGTATAAGAACTAGTAGGAAAAACATGATTTAGAAAATAGAATCAAAAGAAGATAACTTGAAAATAAGTTTTATAGCTAGTGGTTTACCCTATCTTTTTTCGCAAATATCCACGAGGCTTTCACAAATACTTTTTTTTCTTCAAAAATCTTCTAAATCTTTAAAGGTTTTAATGGTAGATTCTTCTTTCAAAGAGTTTTGAAGAAGATGAAAAAGAGAAAGAGAGAGATAGAGAAATCGGCTAGGTTTAAGATTTTTTTATGTGATGTCGTTCTTTTTTTTTAGAAGGAAACAACGGTGGAAGCCAAAAAATTTAGATCTAACCGGCTTTCTTCCCTCCTTTTATCTTTCAAATTTCTGGTGTGGTTATGAAGATGGTGGGCGTAGTGAAGTGGTGGTTGTAGATGTGGTAGATGTGTAGTGGTGGTAATGACTATAGTGATGGTGACGGCTATGAGGCGGTGGTCGGAGGTGAGATTGTGGTGGTAGAGGTGGTTTGTTCTGGTCAAACCATTTTGACCAAGAGGGGTGTCAATAAGATTGGGGATTGCCAATAAGATTATGAACATTTTTAGGGGTGCCTATAGAGTAGCCTGCCAATAAGTTTATGGGGCATACCTATAAAACCACCCAAAAACAAAAACGTGTTTTGTGAGCCTACCAATAAGGTTTTGGTAGGCGTGCATAAAATATCCCAATTTGTTTTCGTCTCATTGCCCCCAATCCATTGGACCTAAACCCATTAGACTCGCGTGTGTTATTTGTCAAAATAACCCACCATGTGTACCAGATCGGATAACTTAGTTGTTTGACTCGTCGTTTTCCTTCTTCTTCGTTTTTTTACCATTTGTAGAACCCATATTTGTGTATTTTTATTGTATAAATTAGTGTTTGATTATTACCCCCTCTTTAATTAGGCCCGCCAGGGGTGGAACCACCTTGAGACCTGGGAGGCCTTGGCACCCCAGTCTCTTGAACTCCCTTTTGATTTTATATAGTATTTTATATATTTATAGGTTAATTCTATATATTAACTCCTGTAAAAAAAAATTAAACACTTTGGCCACTACAACAACATAATCCTGGCTCCGCCCTTGAGGCTCGCATGGTAGTTTTGTGATATTTTTAGTTGCATGTCTCTCCACTAGTTAGTTCCCAGTCTTAATCAATTATTATTTATTGTAATTAAAAAAAATCTAATCTAAATGAATGATGTAAAAACAACGTGCACAATGCATGTTTCTTCAGCATGTGTTAGCTAGAATTGAGTTTATTTTACCTCTAATTGGATTACTTGCAAATTTCACCTTCAAAGAAAGGGAGAAGGACACGAGGATTTGGACCTGAAACAAAGGAAATGGCTTCTCTGTGAAGTATTGTTATGGGGGATTCAGAAACATTCCAAAAGATCCGGTCCCTTCAAAACCCATTTGGGGCAAGGATTGGCCTACTAAAACCAGTCTCTTCTTATGGTACATTGTTATTGAAAGGCTAGGTTCTCACCTATGACCACCTCTTCATCCATTGCTCCTTTTTAATAAGGACATCCAGATTGAAAACATAGTGATTAATTAGAAGTAGATCATCTTTAATCCTCCTTGATTTTTTTTCCGCTCTGTTTTAGAGCTTGAGCTTTGCTCTGATTGATTGTATATCACTTGTATGCATCTTTTAGTTCAATCAAAACATTTTCGACAAGTTTCTGTTAAAAAATTAAACAAAATTCAACAGATTTATGTTGAAAAATCAAAATATTTTCGACAGGTTCCTGTAGAAAATAAAATCAACAATAACCTGTCGAAATGTATTTTCTTCGTCGACAGGAACCTGTCGAATTTTGTTCAAAAATTCAACTTTGTTTTGTTGAATTTCAGAACGTCGATGACTTTGGTTATTGTTGAAAATTCAACCTTTTCTTTTCAAATCTAAATCTCCTTTATCTATAGATATCCCTCTTTCTCTCCAGATCTCCCTTCTCCTTTTTATTATTTTTTTTCTCTCTCTACGATGGTGGTGGAGCGACTGAAGTTGTGGAGTTGGTGTGGTGGTGTTGGCATGGTTGTGGCAATGGTGGTGGAGATGGTTATAGTGATGGTGGTGTGTATCTAGTTGGAAGTGGTGGGGTGTAAAAGAAAAAAATGAGAACCCCTCCCCCTAGTAAAATAGATCCTCCCCCTAACCAATTTGTAAATTTTGGGGGTGCCTTTAACTGGGTGAGCCTCCCATCCAAACTAGGGATCCCCAATAACAACAGTCTTAATTAAAGGTTTTAAGCTCATTAAGTGGTAGTAAGTGGTTTGGGATCACTTACTACCACTTAAAGAGTTTGAAGCCCAAAAATAAAAGTTTTTCTCTTACTACCACTAGTTAATGGTTAAAAATGAAGAAAATTTTTATGGGCATGTACTAGATAGAGGCAAAAAAAATCACACCCTTAGTCTTTCTTCTTACTTTGCAAAGCCTTCCTTTGGATACTTTTGTGTGCCTTCTCGTTACACTTTTTTCTAATGTTATGGTTTTAACTTCTTAAAAAAAATCATGCAAGCATACATTATATACTTAATACATTCTTCATTAATTCTTATTGTTTTAAGATTCTTATGGCTTACGATGCCCTCAATCAGAGAGCTATCTTTTCTTTGGCTTTGGTGGGCTTTCAAAGTGGTTAAAAGTACGCATGTAGACCCTAAAACTATATAATTAGAGGTTAAAATCGTGCAATCTTCCTATATCTACGTTCTTCATCTATTTCACCGTAGCATACATTACACCACTATTCTTATATTTTTTATTATTATTTTTCAAAAAGTTTTTACATCTGATTATGATAGATAAATAAATAAAAAAGAATAATAATTTTTTTGACACTCGGAAAAAATTAAGAAATAAAATATCAGATAAAAAAAATAATAATAAAATATCATATACATATATAAGGATTATGTAAAAGGGGTAGGTTGGTGCGTGTTCTCGTGAACTAATGGAGAAAAGAGGTAGTTCCAAAGGGTTAATTGGATTTGGTATTCAATGGTCGCTGTCCCATTTATGATCGATCCTTAGTTAAATCTTTTGTTAGATATTTTCATTAAAATTCATTGTTTTCTGGTTATGTTGTTCGAACGGGGGGTCGAGGGGGCGGAGCCCCCGAAAGGTCAATAGTTTCAATGTATTTATTCGTTGACTGTTGGAGACAACCGTTGGTGACAACCGTTGGTGACAACCATTGGTAGCCCAACAATCACAACCAATAAACACTACTGAAACTATAAATACGACCCTCAACCAGTCCCTAAGACATAACAAAATTTTCGTATCTTCTTCATCTCGTATTAGGCATCATCAGTCTTACTTTCAGAGTATTTTCTTTGGTTTGATCAATTAGTCACACATTGAATCAAACGACCTCCATTGTATCCTGAGAGAGATTTTCTTATCACCCTAGAGTGACATCGCGGTTTCTACCGAAAGGGGAGAAACATCTCTTAAAAGATAGCGTTTATACGTGCCTTGGAGTATTCCAGTTTCCAGTATTACACCAGTACAAAAATGGCTTTTGGTTACGGTTAATTATCGTGACTATAAACATTTAGTCACGAATTTTATTTTTTTATATAGGCCTCGTGACCATAGGTATCTTAATTTACTAATAATTTCGTGTAATTTTGAAGTGAACGATCTATATATACATAGATAAATTATCAGTTTGAAGGTTCTACATAAGTAATCACCATTCCATCTGATCCTTAGAGAGAGTGTGTGTGTGTGTGTGTGCGTGTGAGTGTGAGTGTGCATGAACAATGACAAACAATAACAAGCCCTCAGCTGCTAATGGTGGGAAGATGATAACAGTGTTGAGTATTGATGGAGGAGGTGTGAGAGGTTTAATCCCAGCTACCACCCTTGAATTCCTTGATGCTCAGATATTGGTGATTATCTTAATACAAATTCACCACACCAGATTAAAAATTTAGCAACAACAATTTGCAACGGTTTTGAGCTATGGCCAAATAACCACGTTTACTAACCGTTGCAAACAGCTGCCACGGTTCTTCAAATGGAGCAAAGCTGTTGGGGTAGTTAAGCAACACCAATTGAACATCTCTTGAGCTCTGAGCTATGGAAAAATAAAACAGTTCTGAATTTGCAAATCTCTGCCATAATTTTTGCAATGAATCATAACCGTTGGTAATTTTGCATTGACTATAAACTGTTACAAACCTAATATATCGTATCAAAACCTTTTAGTAGAAGGTCCTTGGTTCGAGTCTCCTCGTTCTCCTAATCCATCTAATGCACCTATGCTGGGACAATGGTTTAAAATCTTTGCTAAATAGTATTGTACGTATACATATATATACCAACCAAAAAAGAATATATATCTCCTTGCTATGGAGTGAAGCGCAGTAATACCTAGAATTGTGCACGAAATGAAGTATTTATAAGGTGAGGCTAGTACTGATGAAATTCATGGACGATTTATGTACGTAAGAAATAGATGGAGATCCAGAGGCAAGATTGGCTGACTACTTCGACGTCGTGGCAGGAACAAGCACCGGTGGCCTAATAACCACCATGATCTTTATTCCCAACAGTGACAAACATCCGCTCTACGCACCTAAAGACATCATTTCTTTCTATGCTCCGCATTTTCCTAAGATATTCTCTCAAATTTGAATGATGATGATGATGATGGTGTGTTGTATGTATGTATGCATGTATGTATGTATGTATACAGACGCTGGTGGTGATGAATCAAGTGACAAAGGAGATTTTTGCTAAAAATGAGGAATTCGAACACATCAAAAGTATGAACTACTGTACCAAGTACTTGGTGATATCACTTGGGACAGGAACAACAAAGCAAGAGCACAAGTACACTGCAGATAGCAAGGAGGTTTAGAATCTTCTTCCAGCGGCAATCATTCGAGCAATTTGGTTGGAGCGTAATGGGCGGGTCTTCGACGACAAGGAGAGAAAGTCATCTTTAATATCAAGGAGCTGGTTTTTTATTGGATTTCTGCTACAAAATTTTTTGAGAATGTTGTTGGGGTTATGGAAGTGTGGTGGTGTGAGAAATACTTTATCAAACACTTTTAGGACAAGGTTTGAGGAAAGGGGCTATTTTATTACAATGAAACTTGATACAAGAGATAATTATAAGATGTAGGAGAGAATTTAGGAGAAGATTTTGTGAGTTCTTCGACTTGCAACTCACGTACAAGACCTCCTTTTATAGAGGAGGTAACCGACTAGCTTAACCAACTTAGACTATTCTAGATTATCTAGATAAAATATAGGATTAAATCTAGATAATTCTAAATATCTCCCTTCTCCTCCTTTCAAAGAAATATCTAGAGTTTCCTAAAATATCTACACACTTCATCCATCGCTTTCTACTTAGTTCTAGAAAATTATAAATTATAATATTTTATTTTTATTTTTAACACCCCCTCTTAATTTGTAATTTTCATACATTCTCTGAAATAATTGTATTTGTCAATTGTGATTGCTTTAGTGAAGATATCTGCTTGTTGCTCATCGGTCCGACAGAACTTCAACTCGATCTCTTTGTCTTCAGCTAGTTCTCTGATGAAGTGATGTATAGCTCGATATGCTTTGATCTACTATGGAAGACTGGATTCTTTGTCATAGTAAATTTTGACATATTATCACAGTAGATGATTGTCAGTGATTTTTCTTCTTATTGCAAATCTCACGAGATTCTTCGTAGCCATGCCACAGTATTTTGCTTCTTTGAGGACCATGAAATTACTTTTGTTCCCAAGCTAAAGATATATCCTGAGGTGCTTTTTCTGTCATCAATAGATCATGCCTAGTCACTATCTGTATAGCCAACTAAGCATGTTATCTTCTTCCTTTGTGTATTTTATTCCATAATCTTTCGTTCTTTTGGTATATCTAAGAATTCTTTTTACTACAGTATAATGTAGCTTGCTTGGTTCACTCATAAATCAAGAGACCATGTTGACTGCATGAACAATGTCAAGTCTTGTATTCATCAAATATATTAGTGAGCCGACGAGACTTCGATATAGGGAGGCATCCACTTTTTGCGCTCCGTCATTCTTACTTAACTTTTCATTTGTTCCCATTGGTGTCGCCACTGGCTTGCAATCGATCATATTGAATTTCTTCAAGAGATCTTCGGCATACTTTTCTTGATAAATGAATATTCCTTCATGAGATTGTTTTACTTGAATCCCAATAAAGTATCTCATGAGCCCCAAGTCTGTCATCTCATATTCATTCATCATAGCCTTCTTGAAATCTTCTATCATTTCATTTTTAGTGCCTGCATAAATTAAGTCATCAACATAAAGACAGACAATGAGATAGTCATGCGTACCTTCCTTCTTGATATATAGTGATGGCTCACTTGGACTCTTTTTAAATCCATTCTCTCGGAAGTATTTATTGATCTTGCTATTCCACGCTCTTGGTGCTTGCTTGAGTCCATATAATACTTTCCTTTATTGTTCGAAGTAGCAGAGTCAAGATCGAGAAAAAGCACATCCCAAAGTACTTTGATGAAAAATAAGGCAAGAGTGCCTAATCGAAACTTGAAGTCGATAGACTTTATCTTTATTTCTTTTCAAGATGTAGCATTGAGGTTGCTCGAAATATACTTCTTCCTCAAGTTCTCCATTTAAAAAGGCTGACTTTACATCTAATTGATTTCATCTGGTTGGTGGGAATATCCTTTCGCTACTAATCTGGCCTTGTGCTTTTGAATTGAGCCATCCTCATTATATTTGGTCTTGTATACCCATTTCAGTCCAATAATATCTTTATCTTTTGGACGTTCAACGAGTTCCCATGTATTATTTTTCTCTATTACTCGAATTTCTTCGTCCATTGCTTTTACCCACTTATCTTCTTTTGCTGCTTCATCATATTTTTGGGGTTCTAGAGCCATGTATGCAACAGCACACGAGTCATAAATATCTTGTAGAGAACGTACCTTTCTTAGTGGAGTACCTGATTCTAATGAGCTCGGGCATTGTGGGCCTTGTAATGTTGGACTTGGTGATCTTGGGCTTGATGGTTGAGTATTTATCTCCTCATGTCTCGTTTCTTCTTCAAGGATTTGAGGTGCTTCATTGTTTTTGCTTTCATCGTTTCAATCCCACGCATTGAATTAATCAAATATAACTTCTCCCTGCGCTGCGAAGGAATGTAGGCATATGCAATGCATCCAAATTTTTTGAAAGAAGTTACCTCGGGCTTTTATTTATGCCAAGATTCATGTGGAGTCTTGTTGAGAACTGCTTTAGTTGGCGAACGGTTGAGGATATAAACTGTAGTGTTGACAGCTTCAGCCCAGAACTTGTTAGGTAGGCCTTTACCTTTTAGCATGCTTCGAGCCATTTCCACGATAGTACGATTTCTTCGTTCAGCTACGCCATTTTGTTGTGGGGTATATCTTACTGTCAACTTCTTTTTAATTCCATTTCCTGGCAATACTTTTGAAACTCCCTAGATATGAATTCTCGTCCACGATCGGTTCGAAGCACCTTCAATTGATGGTCGCTTTGCGCCTTAAATTCTAAAAATTTGGAGAATGCCTCTAACTTTTGTTCCAGAAAATATACCCACATCATCCTACTATATTCATCAACAAATAGAAGAAAATATCTTTTGATGTGCAATGATGTAGTTCAAATTGGTCCATAAATATCAGCATGAACCAATTCAAGGGGTTTTCTAGCTTTCCATGATGACTTAGCAAATGGGAGTCTATGAAACTTCCCATATATACATCCTTCACATAATTTATTTCCACCATCAATAATAGGAAGCCCAATCACTATATCTTTCATTTTTAAAACCTTTAAGGCCCTATAATTTATATGACCAAATCTTAAGTGCCATAGCATAATTGCATCAATATTTTCAACCTTCAAGGCACAATTTCGGATTGGTGGCATAGTGAGAGGAAAAACTTTGTTTGGAGTCATTTTTACCTAGCCACCAATTATTTATTTTTTTTGTCCAAAATTGTGCATTTATTCTTGTCAAAATTTACTATATATCCTTTTTGAAGAAGTTGCCCTATAGTAAGCAAATTTTGAGCTAACCCGGGGACATACATAACATCATAGATGAGTTTAGGCTTACCTCCTTTGGTTCTTACTAATATTACTCCCTTGCCTTTAATTTTTTGTAGTTTGCCGTCTCCAAGCTTAACTTCATAATCTACTTTCTCATCCAAGCTTATGAAGTAGTTTTTATCAACTGTCATGTGATTACTGCAACCACTATCCAAATACCAGATATATTGGCATTCTTGTTGTGTACTGTAGTAAGAATAAAATATTTGATCTGGAGATTCATTTTTCTCCGTGTAGTTAGCTTCATTCTTCTGTTGATACCAACAATCTTTTTCCATGTGGTTGAAATTTTTGCACTTAGTGCATTTGAACCTACAATTTTCACTTGGATGTCCAAATTTCTTATAGACATTACACTTAATATTGGGAGTAAATTTTCTATCGTACCTTTGATTTTTGTAACCATATCCTCCTTTTCGTCCCCAGTTAGAGCTTCCATCACGACTACAGTTTCTGCCTTTTCCAAATTAGGATGTTCTCCTTTGGTTTTGTTGTTGCGTAGAATTTTCTTTCTTGTCTCCCAAACTTACTTTTGATTGAAATGCCTGCTCAAGAGGTTTCTCTACGAACCTGTTCAATCTTTGTTCATGTGCTTCAAGGGAACCCATCAGTTCATGTAAAGATAATTTAGATAAATCTTTGGACTCTTCTATAACAGCTACAACATGGTCAAATTTTACAGGCATGCTTCTTAAAATTTTCTCAACAATTTTTGGATTCGTAATAGTGTCTCCATAGCTTTTTATTTGATTAATAACATTAGAGACTCTAGAGTAAAATACTTGAACTGTTTCATTTTCTTTCATAGAAAAATTATCAAATTCTCTCCATAAAGATTGTAGTTTGATAGAAATTACCTTTTGTGTGCCTTGAAATTCCTCCTTTAAAATCTGCCATACATCCTTTGAATTTCTTGCACCCAAAATTCGTGGAAAAATTATTTTACTTACCCCTTGTTGAATGAAGAGCAACGCTTTAGCATCCTTCTTCTTATTTTCTTTGTACTCCTTCTGTTTGGCTTGAGTCTATGTTGTAAGGGCCGCCATCATCTCCGGTTCATCGTAGCCTTCCTCAACTAACTCCCATAAATCTTGGAAGATAAAAAGGGTCTTCATTTGGAGGCTCTAAAACTCATAACTTTCACCTTCAAAGATTGGGATCAAACTTTGAGAATAGTTGAACCCACTACCATTTGAGCTAGTTGCCATAATATGAGAAGATTATATAATTGGTTGGGTAGGCTACTGAATTAACAAGCTCTGATACCAAATTTGTTGGGGTTATGGAAGTGTGGTGGTGTGAGAAATACTTTATCAAACACTTTTAGGACAAGGTTTTAGGAAAGGGGCGATTTTATTATAATGAAACTTGATACAAGAGATAATTACAAGATGTAGGAGAGAATTTAGGAGAAGATTTTGTGAGCTCTTAGGCTTGCTTTCAACTCAAGTACAAGACCTCCTTTTATAGAGGAGGTAACCGACTAGCTTAATTGACTTACACTGTTCTAGAATTAAATCTAGGATTAAATCTACACATTTTCCCTAGATTATCTAGGGAAAATCTAGGATTAAATCTAGATAATTCTAAATATCTCCCTTCTCCTCCTTTCTAGGAAATATCTACACACTTCATCCACCGACTTTCTACTTAGTTCTAGAAAATTACAAATTACAAATTATAATTTTTTATTTTTATTTTTAACAAATGTTACTTTTCAACAGCTTATTGTAGATTGGAGAAAAACGTTCTTTGATCCTCCATGAGTGTTCTTTGGTTTTGCTTGGTCTTGGTTACTGTTTATTCTTTGGTTGTAATTTGTGTTTTGTTCTAACCGAGTTGGGGTCCATCTCTCATTTATCCTTTTTCATCTAATGAAACCTCAACTTTATCGATCAAAAAAAAGAAAAAAGTACACTGTTGCCATGGCCTCCAAATGGGGGATGCTGCAGTGGTTGTACAACGGAGCCAGCTTTCCCCTCGTGGATGCTTTCACTCAAGCTAGTGGTGATATGGTCGATATTCATGCCTCTGTTCTCTTCCAAGCTCTCCATAGCGAGAAAAACTATCTCTGCATTGAGGTTAATTAATTAATCAATTATTCACCATCATCACTACCTTCACTCAATATTTTTTTTATTTTTTATTATGATATATCAAATGTTGTTTTCAGGCTGATGACTTAGAAATGAATGCAACATCAGTAGATATATCAACAGAGGAGAACATGAAAAAACTCATACAAATAGGTAAGGACCTTCTGAAGCAACCAGTGTCCAGAGTGAACTTAGACTCGGGCGTATACGTGGGAGTTGAAGGAAAGGGCACTAATGAAGAAGCCTTGATTCTTTTCGCTAAGCTTCTTTTGGATGAACGCAAGGCAAGGCAAGAGAAATCTAAACAAAACTACACTTCCTGATATCATTTGAAAGGTTATTATTATATGAGAGCGGATAGGAATACATTAGTTAGGAGAACTACGTTGAGTATACATTGGTCTTTGAGGCCCACTTAGAGATGAATCAATGACTCATTTTAAGTTAGGATATTTTCTCCATTATGCCAGTCGTACTAGTTTAGATGTCGGAAATATATAAGTAGAGGACCATCATCGTTTGTAACTCAAGTTAATTAATCAATAAAATATTTATTTCTACATGAAGAGAACAGAGTACTCTCTCTTCTTAATTGATTTATTTCTCTCTTCTAATTTCTTTACTGTATACTAAAGGTGTCGAGAAAACACAAAATCAATAGGAAAAACATAACAACATGGAAATCAAATAAGCATAATGTCTAAACAAAAAATTCCTCCCAACTGAAAATAAATTGATGTAGATGATAACTCTTGAACGAATATTAATGTAAACTAGCCCAGGTATACACCGTGGTCTTAATTACCCAATCATAGCCTCCATTGATTTGCATTAATTTATCTTAAAAAATTCTACTATTCCTCTCCAACCAAACGCTCCACCATAAAGTAAAAGGAGCACAGGACCAAAGAAAACTTCTATTGGTAGTCTTGAGCCAAATCCCCCAAGCTAGCAGAACAAATAAAACATCTCTAGGAAGTCCAAACCACATTTGAAGATCTAATGAAATATATATTCCCAAAGTTATACAATCAAGTTAAAATATTTCTTTCTACAATATATACCATGGGGTCTTAATTCCAACATTGGTGCAGCATTTCTAATACTCTCCAAATTAATTGTTCTTGATAATATACATACATATATGCAAGGTCTTGACTAGTTTTCATGTATTTTTTTTGCTATGCAGATGATAGAGTCTTCCTTAAGTGCCAATTTAGTTGGAATGATTGGAAGATTTGTGATGCTTTTTCCCCTTTTTTGTATCCTGTCTTTTGCTGAGAAAAAGATTGTGCTTAGTATACGGTGAAAATTTACAAAATTTGCAGCTCAAAATTCTATTAAATGTGCTTTGGTTATGGTTGTATAAGTGCAACTATATATTAGACCAATTTTTAGAGGACCTCCACATGAATTTTGTGAAAAAGGGTGTGAATTTGGCACTCACCAGAATTATGTTGTCAGGTTCATTTTGGTTAGACTTAGTCAATTTATTTTGACTTCTAAATTACTAAAGACAGTCTCTAAATTGGTCAAACCTCACAATCTTTTTAAATTTTGAATTCGGCCACTTTTTAGCTGATTTATGTAGATTATTTCTGCCACTAATTTTGAAAACTTATTTCGGTCAGTCTTGGCCTATTATAGTTTCAGCAATTTTTGACAAAAATTAATGCTCTAAAAATAGTTGGGCGTTAAACGTAATCGATGCTACAGAGCCAAGTTACATCCACAAAACAAAGTTAAAAAAAAATCCATTGAAACTCAAAATGAATGAATTTTAAAGTGTTAGAAATGTTAATGAAAATATTTTTTCCTACTCTACAACTAAAACATATCATCTCAATTTACACAAATATTTTTTCTCTTTTTTTTTTTAATTATGTGCTGGGGTTTTTATTTTCTACTTTTCTTTCTTTTTCTAACTCAAGCTTCCCGAAAAACAGTCGACCAAAATCCACCAGTTTGATTTTGGAAGGCTTTTGTGTTGGTCAACAACAAAATTGGGGCTGCCAATATAAAAACAAAAACGTGTTTGGTGGGATGCCGTGATCCAAAACCTACCAACAAGGTTTTGATAGGCGCTCATAAAATCTCTCAATTGCCCTCAATCCATTGGACCTAAACCCATTGGACGCGTGTGTTATTTGCCATAAAAACAATCCACCATGTGTACCGGATCGGATAACTTTAGTTTTTCGTTCTTCTTAATTGGTTTTTCTACGACGGGTAAAACCCTATTTGTATGTTAATTTTTATTGTATAAATAAGTCTTTGAGTATGTACCCCTCTTTCTTTAATTAGGCCCGCATGATAGTTTTGTGATATTTTAATTATTGTCACTTCTGTACTGGTTAGTTCTCAGTCTTTTATTTTTGAACGGGACTATTGCCAAGGTTACATTATGGCGTAGATACATGTAGTAGGAGCGTTAGAAGGGAAGAAAAACCGCCAAGAACATCGTCACCAACGAATGCAGGAAATGCACCAACCAACGGGCACAGAGAAACCGCCAATAACAGCATACCTATATTTATTATCATATTACATGGAACAAACTTAACGGTAATACCATAGCTGAGAAGTTTTGATCCCAAGACCTCCCACAACCAAAGTTTGTAAGAGGGATGCACGGTATTAAGGCAAAGGCCCATGTGCAACTTAATCAATTATTAATATTGTGAAACTTATATACACCGTGCAGAATATAATGCACATTTCTTACTACTATATATATAATGCAGAGGCAAATACCAATGTTTTAAAAACCAGACCGGTAATCGAACCGGATAAGCTTGTGGGTTGGGTCAATCTAGTTCAACCAGTGGGTTGACCAGTGGGCTAAGTCTAAACTATTAATACAATAATAACAATAAAAACTATTGTTTTATGCAGCACAGTTGGTAAAATGTCTTTTTGAAGTCACTTATGGGTCTCGTGTTCGAAACTCAACAAATTAAGTTTTGAAAAATACTAAAACTCTTAAATAACAATTAGTTGTATAGCAATTATACTATCATAATGACAACAATCTAATGGTAGCTGAAATGGTAAGAGGTTTGTCACTTTAGGGTCCTAGGGGTCGACCGGTTCACATTCAAAAAGACGATTTTTTAGAAAATTATATGGTCAATGTTGACCCGAACCGAAAATTTGACTGGGTCACCGGTTGAACCGGTCGGTCCGGTCCGGTTTTTAAAACACTGGCAAATACTAATTCAATATACCGATATTATGTGCCAAATTTTATCTTTTGAAATTAATTTTTTCATTAATATTTAAAAGAAAAAGAGATTAATTTATTAAAGATTCATTTATGATTTTTTTTAATATATATTTTACTAATAAACGTGAAATAATTGATTAACAATATATCAACATCTATCTCAACATGAGTCAGCTACCACAGAAACATACTAGTATATTATGTTAAGGGTGCTGTTAAAGGGGTTCTCAAAAATGTTAGGGGGGTGGACAAGTTAAATGGGCTTTTAACTCAAAATCAGCTTTCTAATTTTTTCCTACTTTTTACTAAGGGGGTGGTGTGGGTGTAAATTAAACTACCACCTCCAACCCCCTTTCTCTCTCAAACACGTTATCTAATTCTCCATTAAAAAATTTTACTTTTTCTCTCTTTCTCTCTCCCAAACTTCTCTTAAATTATTCGACCACCAAGAATCGAAGTCGTTATTGGCG
>MVGT01001977.1:34841-63836 GCA_002174775.1 Macleaya cordata | reverse complement strand
AGTGGTCGAATTTTGACTGTTGAGATCGACTGTTGGTGTTTGAAATTTCTTGATTAAATTCGATAACCTGTGGTCGAATGGAGGAGTTGGTAATGGTGGAGAGAAGTTTAGAGAGAGAGAGAGGGACGGTGGTCGAATGGAGGAGATAGTTGATTTGTTGAGGGAGGAAAAGGTTAATTTAGGGTTAGGTTTGAGATTTTTAGAATTGGGTGGAAATATACCTAGACAATATTTGATAACCACCCCCTTAGTAAAACTATGTCCATCCCCCCAACCATTTTGAAGTATTTAGTCCACCCCCCTATCATGTCCACCCCCCTAACATTTTTGAGAACCCCTTTAACAGCTGACAGCTTAAATCAGGATTCCATTCTCATTAACATCGAGTTATTATTGTTACGAAAACAGGTTTACGTTTTCCAAATAAAACTAAAAATTTGCTAGCCCACGACCTTCTTCAACATTTTGCACGTGTTTGATAAAAAAGAAAAGAGAATTAAAACGAGTTACGAAGGTTTTTGACTAACCATGACACACCTAGCTACCAAATGAATTTACGTACGTACCCAAATCACATCATGGTTCATGGAGATGAACCCTAAAGTATTTTTTAAAGTCCAAATTCATGTCACCAGCATTCAGGTCTGGTGTGAATTTCATCAATGAATCATCACCAAGAATAACTCGTCTGTGTTTGGATTTTAACAAGTTGAAAATTGAAATCTGTATGACAGTACTCGGGTCACACTAATTAACATGGCTTTGACACTTGCTGACTCCAGGTCGATTCAATGAAACGTATATATTTGTGTCATATATAGTCTTCGGCTCAGATCGATCATCTGAGTCAACTCGTTCTTTGTGTACGGATGAACCTAACTCTGAAACTCCAACACTTAAAAAATTATGGTTCACATGTCTACACTGTTCGAGTGTTGAATGGTCTTTGGGATCGATTTAGGGATGATTCCAGAGATTTGTTCTTTCTTAATCAAAGTATAATTAAGAACAATAAGGAGGAGTGAGCAGGACAGCTAAGAGCAAGGGATGACATAAAAAAATTATGAAAAATAGAAGATTTATGATAATGTGTAATGCATGAATACCTTTTTCATGTGTTATATATATATATATATATTGCACCTCCTCTTAGAACGCCCCCTTATAATGCCCCCTCTTGTGGGGTCTACATGCAATGCATTTAGGGGTTAATTTTTTTTAGAGAATGTTATTCTCACTATGTATATCATCATATTAAAAAATCAGCTCGTTCTAAAACTTCTAACCCCTTCAAATTAGTTCTTAAAAATTGGTAACTATTTGACCCCCCTTATAATTACCAAATAGTTACTAATTTTTAAAGGTTAATTTGAAGGGGTTAGAAGTTTTAGAACTAGTTGATTTTTTAACATGATGATATACATAGTGAGAAGAACAACCTCTAAAAAAATCAGCCCTTGGATACATCGCATGTGGACCCCACAAGAGGGGGTATTATACGGGGGCGTTCTAAGAGGGGGTGCAATAACCTCCCTCATATATATATATATACTTAAATCAGCAAGTCCAGCAGACGAATGCACGTACTATCCACTAATATAAATCTTAAGTAAAAAAAAATATTGTTATAAAAATGATATTTTGAGGTGCATGTGAGTTGCAAATGCAAGCTAATTTGTTGGTAAAGTTTGTTGCTCCATCTTAATAGCACAGACTTACTTTCAATTTCAATTTCATTTTTATCGGATAAATTTGAAAATGTTAAAAGATTGTGCATAATTCACGAGTGTTTAAATACTCTTTTTTATAGATGGTTGATCATCCAGTGCTTATAGATTGACGGTCGACTTTCCTCACTCATCAGTGGGCCTTATTCTCGATAAACTTGTATTGGATGAATGTAGTCCACCACCATTATAAGATATATATACAATATTGATCTACAAGTTCGAACTACTTTTATTGAGAAATTAAGTAATTATTCAACATGGTATCAATGCCATAGATCCAAAGAAGTTATCAATTCAAGTAACAATACTACCACTTAAACCATGTTGGGATAAATTAAAATTCCCACAGGCCCTGCAACTCTCAAAACTGTTGAGAATAGTCCCACATAGAATATGAGAGTCTAGCAAACTCAATATATAATGATCATGAACCACTCCACTCATTGCTAATTGGTTTTGAGTTGGATGCCCACAAATTTAATATGGTATCAGAGTAGCCCATACGTGATAGGCCAAACGATCACACGTGCTCCACGTCACCCAAAAAGAGTTCAACGTGTTAGGCTCAAAAGAACCCCACACGTGAGGGGGCGCATAGAGAATAGTCCCACATAGGATATATAATGATCCCGGAACACTCCACTCATTGCCAATTGGTTTTGAGTTGGATGCCCACAAACTTAATAAAAAAAAAACTTGTACTTTGGCTATAACCCCCATAATCACACAAAAAAACATGAAGTCTTTTCATCACAAGCAGGCCTTTTTAATTACCCAACTAAAGAAAAAGTTAGAGCCTGGGATGTAGTTCGTGATCCAAAAATTAGTTTAAAAAAATTAATTTGCACTTAATCTAATATATATTGTACTACTACTATTTTAGGATTTACAATAAAATCATGTAAGATTTTATAAAACAAAAAAATATTTTTTGTGTTTTCAATGAAGTCATATAAGATATAGAGTAAAGTTAAAAAATAATTTTGAATGTGATATAAGATATAATAGTTTAATTTATGTGTAAATTAGTTTTTGAAAATAAATTTTTGGATTGTAAACCACAACACCGGCCCTCAAATTTTCCTTTTTGTTGCCAAACTAAAAAAAAAAGCGATTTCTATTTGTCATTTTACCTTTTCTAGTCAATGCAATATTTAAAAATATTTATGCACCTTTCAAGATCTTCATGACTAGTTAACATGTCCGCAAACTCAAATAGTTTAAGGCTACTAATTAATCAATTTGGCTTAATTTTATGAAACAAGCTAATCAAGTCAACTTAATTTCTGATCAAATAATTGAGGTTTCCATGTTAATTAATAGGGAAATTTTGACTTTAGTCCCCTTTCAATGTTTCAATTAGGGGTTAGTCCCTTTTTACACAGAAATTGGACGTTGATCCCTTTTCTGTCAAGAATCAGTTAAGTAGAGCGCATGTGTCAAGCACGTGTGGCATTTTGACATTATTACCCCTCACGTGTAATACACGTGACTCACTTANGAGTCACGTGTATTACACGTGAGGGGTAATAATGTCAAAATGCCACACGTGATTGACACATGCGCTCTACTTAACTGATTCTTGACAGAAAAGGGATCAACGTCCAATTTCTGTGTAAAAAGGGACTAACCCCTAATTGAAACATTGAAAGGGGACTAAAGTCAAAATTTCCCTAATTAATATCTATCAAGATAAAAAAATTAGTAAAAGAAATTATTACACAGCAAAGATAGATCAAAAGAAAAAGTCAGAAAAACAAGCTAGAAATCATCATCTCTATCATTAGCATTGTCTGCAGAAAAATCATCATCATGACACTTCTGCAATAAATCCACATAAATTAAGACCGGATCATCCTTATGCGCGCGAGGCTTTTTAACTAATATTGGAGGACCTAGGAATATAGGCTTTCTCCGTATCGTTCCAATTTTATCAGATGTCTCCGAAGAGACATATCTAATATAGGCTTTGCCACGCTTTTCATCAAATACAATCTTCTTCAAATCCCCCACATAGGAACTAGGAATAACTTGATTATACAATCAACATAAGGATATAAACTAGCCAAATGATCTGCAGCTGAATTTGTGTCACGATAAGAATGGTGAATCTGAAAGGACTCCAAGCTCTGGATCATTTTATACATTAATGGACCAACACCCTCCTCCATCTGACCATCGATCTACCGTCATTCCTCTCCGGCTTTTCGGTGCAAAAGGGAAAAATAAAAACTGAGGATTGTAATATAAGCCGCGGTAATTGATTAACTATATTATATATGTTAAACAACCACTTTTTTAAAGCTAAATTTGTAAAAAAAATTATTAATATTATATTTATGCAGGTTTAGGATTGAATCCACTTTACCTCCCCAATACCATATATTTCATGGGGTTTAAAAGTTTTTTCAGATATAACAGAAAAAACAGTTGTAGAAAAAGACAAAAAAAATTTTAATTATTTCGGTAAAGTGTAATTAAACATAATCTCCAGATTAAGATACTTGCAAGTTCCAAATTAAGTGGAATTATGCACAACCATTTATTGTCAGACATATATTAATTACATCATGGGACACAACTACTAAAGATTCCCATTAATTAATTAGTTCTACCTCCATTAACAAAAGGACTAAAATCATATAATTAGTTAGGACCTAGCTTGCTTTTAGTATGGAGACATATAGTGTTGCTTTGAAGGAGGAATTCAAATCTAATTTATACATGGATTTCAGAATCATTTTTTATGTTTTATTGTTTTCTTCAAAGATATATTAATTGCTAGCTGTATCTAGCTAGGGTTATTATTCATAATTAAACAATTTGGATCTAATTAAAGATTCGATCGTCCTAAATATTTAGCGGATATGAAGATTTATCATGCACGTTTCAATATTTGAAATAGCCAACAAATAATATTTATAGGTATAGGTTCAGGTATAGGGTTCATTCTTCTTCAACTTAATTGAGACAAATAATAATAATAATAATAATAATACAAGGCGTGGAGCGCGTGCGGCCGAGATTTATCTGAAAAACAAATATTATTGGACTGTACAAAAGATTACCTCAAGAAGATTAAAATTTTATTGTTCAATATATATATAGTCACCATCACGTTTTCAACGTTATTTCTTCTTCAATTGGATAAGCTATTCTCATTATCTTCATTTCTAAAGTAAACGATCTATTATATATAGATAGATGGTATCGATATCACTTAGTGCACGCCCAAACCCTAGCTTTCATAGATAAGTTTGTAGGTTCCATTTGTTATATACCATCCAGCCTAGTACTATATCTATAGATATCGATCTAGAGAGAGAGAGAGAGAGAGTTTAGAGCAATGGGGAACATTAAGAATGCCTGCTCAGCTGCAATGGGAAAGAAGATGGTAACAGTTTTGAGCATAGATGGAGGAGGTGTGAGAGGTTTAATCCCAGGAACCATCCTTGCTTTCCTTGAAGCTCAGCTGCAGGTGATGATCATCTTAATTTGACACAAATATTTAAACAATTCTATATATTAAAATGTAATCTTTTTATTACTAACATCAAATCTCCATCATCATCAATCTTATTCCGATCAAAAAAAAATCTTATTTCGATCAAAATCTCCATATATGTCAATCTAGGTCATTAAATTGATGAACATCTATAAAATAGCTAGCAAATCATACATGCATGCATGCATGCATGCATTATATGCTATTTACATACGTATATAATAGCTAGCTCTACATATCGATGAACAGAAATATTTACGTACTGATGATCGATGAAACTTTTATTGGATGGTGCATGTAATGTATGTATGCAGAAACTAGATGGAGAGAGCGTGAGATTGGTGGACTACTTTGACGTCGTTGCAGGAACAAGCACTGGTGGCCTAATAACCACCATGATCACTGCTCCCAACAGCAACAACCGTCCTTTCTACGCTGCTAAAGACATCATTCCTTTCTACCTTCAACACTCTCCCAACATATTCCCTCAAAAAAACAGGTAATTAATCAAGGCCCGGTTAGGTTGGCAATTCGAACGCATTTTGTATAAATTCGAAATTTGTTTTTCGAAATTAAGAAACCATGAAGATATGGTTTTCTGAAATAGTACTATAATTTAGGTATTTAGCAACGGTTTAAACCGTGGCTATAAGCCTAGTATATCACAGTTTTAGAACAAGCAAAACCGGTTATTTAACTGTCACCGAAAATGCTAAGAAAAAGCAGGGAACAATTGAAGTCATACCATTGATAATGTGTATGTGGTGTTAATTTGGGGAGAGCAAATCTTTTGTCCCCATTTGCATGTGTTCCTCTATATGCCCACGTTTATTTTGGCTTTTGGGGATAGCATGGAAGTGAACCAACGACTGTTTTTTTTGTAAGATTGTTCTGATCGTCATATAAATCATTCTTACAAAAAAACTAATTTATTCTAAGACATCTAATGCTATGAAAAATTGATTGAAAAATAACCATTCATTCTTATCGTTTTTTCTTCCGATTAACATCTAATGGGGTTAAAAGTTTTAAAAATGACTAATTTTTTTGCAAGAATAATTTATATAGTAAGGAGAGAAATCTTACAAAATAATTAGCCGTTGGTTCGAATCAAATCAAGCACATTGAGGGCACATACAAACGGGGACAGAGGATCTGCTCTCGTGGGCCCTGATTCTTAACTGTGGCAACTTTTGGCGACGTTTATCAAAGAAAATATAGGCATCAAATACAGAATTTTTTTTAAACGGTTTCTTTTAAAATCGTGGCTTTTAAAAATCTTTGACCGTCGCTAAAACCCAATTTTATGTAATTGATGTGGGGAATATATATATATGTATGCAGTGGGGGCTTGTGGGGTTCGGTCGTGAACTTTATGGGAACAGTGGCAGGGCCCAAATACGACGGAAAATACTTACATTCTCTACTGGAAGGGTTTCTTGGAGAGATCAAAGTGCATCAGACCTTAACAATGGTGGTTATACCTACTTTTGATATTAAGCTTCTTCAGCCTATTATCTTCTCAACCTATGAGGTAAGTCTTTTTAATTTTGATGAAAGAGAAGGGATCAATTGCCACGGTTGAAACGATCCATGCTCAAATGCATCTCTATGTGGACCCCACAGGTGAGCACAACAACGCAACGACGATTTTAACCACGGCAACTGATCCCTCTTGTTAATTAAATAATCTTTTAGTCGTTTTCAAAATTTCAATTGAAGAAAAAATCAAAAATATTCTTGAAGTTGATGGAACACCAAAATTATTTTAAAAAATAACAATAACTACATCATCTGCCTAACTTCAAGTCTAACTATGCGTAAAACAAAAATTTAAAAATTATTGGTATTACATATGCATTTTTATCATTTAATACTTTACATAGAAAAGAAAATATCAATAATGATTTTTCGACCCATGTTTTTATAAAATTCATGCCAGATGCTTATGTGGCAGAGTAGGACCCACTATTTTTCTCCTCCTAAATTTTTTTTAGGGGATTTCCAACTTATGTGGCAATGGGACCCACCACGCCACATAAGCGTCCGGCATGAATTTTGTAAAATGGTCGGTCCAAAAAGAACTACTACGAAAATATATAGTAAAACCAAGACTAGATATCATATCTAACGGTTCAAAAAACATTTAGAAATATCTAACGGTTATAATTTTATCATGACACAGGCAAAGAGGGACATTTCGAAGGATGCCCTCCTATCGGACGTGGGTATCAGTACATCCGCAGCCCCCACATATTTTCCGGCTCATTACTTCGAAACCAAAGACTCTCAAGGAAAAGTACTTCGGAGTTTCAACCTAATCGATGGTGGAGTTGCTGCCAATAATCCTGTTAGTAATAATTAATTAATAATCTCTACTNTCCATTATAAGTAGGAAAGACTGATGATATTAAGCATCTTAGTAAACATTATGAGCCATCTTTTTTTTTTTTGTCGATAATTGAAGATATATTGAAGAAGGAACTAGATACATAAGACATGTACAACACAACACATGATAACCAACCAAAGGAACAAACACCAGAAACTACATCAACATGCCAGGAAAAAACAAGACTGAGAATCTACCTAAAAACCAAAAGAAGCCTCTTAATAATCTCTACTATTATAAAGCACCTTCGCCCTTCGTCTGCGTTTCTGACTTTGCTACATCGCATAGGGCCCGTTCAAAATACTTAATTAAACTGCTCTTCTTTCCGTTTGAGAATAAAAACAACACCTCAAATTAATTATTAAGCCGTCATGATCAGCTCATTTTGGTTGATAAGAATGATTTGTGCCCTCAGCCTACACACCCAACAAAATTTTAGTGCCAATAAAATTTCTTTTTTTATAACAAATTTGAAATTTTCTAAATTACTCTTCAATAAAATAAGCTATAAATTCTGAAAATTTGAAAAAAAAAACTCTGAAATTTTGACAAATAACCACCTTATTAGTTTGGAAAAATGCCACCAAAATCATTATTTTCAAACTAAATACAAAAACAACACTATCCCCAATTTTTACCCAAAATACCCTTACTTTTTTATATGAAATGATCCCACATATGGGTCTAGAATTAGATCTAAATTGAAGAATAAAGGGTCTAGACAGTAAAAAGTTAAGAGGGTATTTTTGAGAGATTTTGGGCAAAAATTAGGAAAGAGTGTTGTTTTTGTATTTAGTTTGAAAATTGTGACTTTGGTGCAATTTATCCAAATTAAAGTGTTTTTAATGTACTTTTTTCAATAACCTTCTTTAACAAATATATATAAGACAATATAAATAATAATAAGTAGGGCTATTGCACCTGATTTAGAACACATCCATTGCACCCTCATTATGTAATGTCCACGTGGAGATAATCTAAGGACTGATTTTCTGTGAGAATGTTCTTCTCACCAAATAGATTATTATATTTGAAAATCAATGCATTTATTTAAGATTTCATCAAAATTTTGTTGTAAATTAAGGTAAAAACGATGCATCGAATTTGCTAATATTTTAAAGGTTGATTTGAGGGGGATTGGAAGTTTTAAATTTAAACAAGGAAATGAGTCAATTAAAGGTTGATCCTAACCTTGGCAGGGTTGATAGGTCATGAGTCAGAAATGCTCAACCTTAACTTTAACTCGTTTAGCCACGCGAGTGGACCCACAAATTAGGGTCAAGTTTTGCTAGTTGATGATGATGATGATGTTGCATGCATATATGTGTGCAGACGCTAGTGGCGATGAGTCAGGTAACGAGGGAGGTTTTGGTGCAAAATCAGGATTTTGTACACGTGAAGGCAATGGACTGTAGCAAGTACTTGGTGATATCACTGGGGACAGGATCGGCTAAGCAAGAATACAAGTACAACGCTTCCACAGCGTCCAAATGGGGGATGTTGCAGTGGTTGTACGACGGAGCCAACATGCCTCTCATGGATTCTTTCACCCAAGCCAGTGGTGATATGGTCGACATCCATGCCACCATCCTCTTCCAAGCCCTCGATAGCGAGCAAAACTATCTCCGCATTGAGGTACATACTCTCGATCATCACCTATTGAAAATTGTTCTACATAGGATATGAAAGTTTTACAATCTAATATATAATTAAAGATGCTTGGATCACTCCACTCGTTGCTAATTAATTAATTAAATCGCCAATTCATACACTTAATGTTTTCAGGCTGATGACCTAGAAGGGAATGCAGCATCAGTAGATATATCAACAGAGGAGAACATGAAAAAACTGATACAGATAGGTCAAGACCTTCTGAAGAAGCGAGTGTCCAGAGTGAACTTAGACACAGGGGTATACGAGGAAGTTAAAGGAGAGGGCACCAATGAAGAAGCCTTGATTCGTTTCGCTAAGCTTCTTTCGGATGAACGCAAGGCAAGGCAAGTTGCGAGATCTGCAGAAAATGCCTCCTGATCGATCATGTTGAAAAGTATACCATGCAGCTACCACATGTACTTCTACTTTCCAAATTGTTGTTGATTAATAATTCATCTTTTCATTTTCTTTTCTTTTTTTTGAAGGGATGCGGGGTGTTGTTGAGTTTCAATCGTGTAGTCAAATTTCATTCATTCAATAAATGATGTGCTACTTTCTTCTTCTTTTTTTCATAAAATTGGGTAAAACCCCCCATAGGGAAAAAATAATTAGTCTTCATATTTTTAAAATACACAAAAGATTTAGTGATCATTTTAAAAACAGAAAATTAGAGTTTAGACCATTATATAGTAATTAATTAGTGTTTAGTATTTAACAATTTTAAAATATGTGTTTCATCCTAAATGGTAGTTTGTCAAACGTTTGTATTGTAAGTGACAATAATACCCTTATTTTATAACTAAACTAAATATTCTCCACTACAATTCCTATTTTTTCTCTCATATTCTCTTAACCGAACACAATATTCTTTTACTACAATTTTTAATTTTAATTAATTTTGTAAATTATATATTAAAACTAGATGGACGCTTCGGATGTCATCGAAATTCAAAAAATATTAAAGCTAGGGACTGAGATTCATATCACGTGAGTAATAATCATACATGTGTAAATTAGTATAAAAATTTGTAATAACTTATCCACAATTATGAAGAAGATAAGGATGATTAGAATTCCTAAAAATAAGGAATATTTATAGTTATTACATTGATTTTTTAAACTGTTTTAGAAGTGTTGAGACATTTATAAAAGGGTAATAAAGAAAATTTAACTTATAGAAAATAGTTCGCGGTGGGCTAAATCAATATTATTTTCTATAAATTAAATTTCTTTTATTACCCTTTTGTAACCGTCTCAATACTTTTGAAACAGTTTAAAGAATTATAATAACTATAAATTCTTTATTTTTAAAAATTCTAATCATCCCTATATTTTTTATAATTGCAGACAAGTTATTGCAAATTTTTATCCCGATTTACACGTGTATGGCTATTACCCACGTGATATGAATCTCAGTCCCTAGTTTTAATATTTTTTGAATTTCGATGACATCCGAACCGTCCATCTAATTTTAATATATATTTTTACGAAATTAAAAAAAATTTAGAATTGTAGTAAGTGGAGAATTTTTAGTTTGGTTAAGAGAATATAGGAGAAAAATTAGGAATTGTAGTAAGTGGAAAATATTTAGTTTGGTTACAAAATAAGGGTATTATTGCCAACTACAATACAAATGTTTGACTAACTACCATTTAGGATGAAACACATATTTTAAAATTATCAAATATTAAACACATATTAATTACTATATACTGGTCTAAATCCCGATTTTCTATTTTTTTTGATAAAAAATATGTGCTACTTAAATATATATATATATAAGCGTCGTGCACGTGCGTTGCACGTATTCCTCAAACTGAGTTTATTCTTTACATTAGTTTTGTGATAAACTATTAATGCAATTAATTATAAAAATAATTTTAAAAAAATATATCAAAAATACGTTACGTAGAGAAACATGAAATTTGAGTGGGTAGTTACGGGGAGATTTTGAGGATACTTTAGGAAGAGCGTAAGTGAGAGAAAATCATGGAAGAGATTTAATTTCCTTTCCAAACGTTGTGCACGTGAGTTGCACGTATTCTTCACACTGAGTTTATTCTTTACACTGGTTTTGTGATAAAATATTAATGCAATTAATTACAAAAATAATTTTAAAAAAACACCAAAAAATGCAAAAGTTAGGGAGAGAAATGTGAAAATTGAATAGGTATTTAGGAAGAGATTTTAGGGAGAGAAAGTAAGAGAAAATCATGGAAGATATTTAATTTCCTTTCTAAAATTGAAAAAACAATTACGCGTCAGGTGTCCTTTCATGCCACAACGATAGTAGGTTACATCTCTACCTTGCTTCGTTTCGCCACTATCCCTCTCCTGTGGATCAGCGTTATCCCTCTTCTGGGGATTTTGTGTAGCATGATTTGGATTATTCCAATTCCCGGAATTATTCCGTCGGTAGCGTCTACCACGTCTACCTTTATAACTGCGTCGTCCACGTCCCTGTCCTGAAGCAGTCGCTGCATAAGCTTCAGGTACAGACGTAGAACCAGTGGGACGAGCCTCGTGGATCAATAACAACAACTCGTTATTCTTCTCGGCAACTAGAAGGCAGGAGATTAATTCAGAATATTTTTGAAACCTACGCTCTCTATATTGCTGTTGTAACAGCACATTAGAGGCGTGGAAAGTGCTGAAGATTTTCTCCAGCAGTTGCTTATCAGTAACAGTATCACCACACAGTCTCCGTTGCGAGGTTATTCTGAATAAAATCGAATTATATTCTGTTACTGATTTGAAGTCCTGCAACCGCAAGTTTCTCCAATCATTCAAAGCACCAGGATGTATGACCATCGACAAGTGGCCAAATCTTTCCTTTAAACAATTCCAGAGGACTAACGAATCTTTCACCGTCAAATATTCAGATTTAAGTCCCTCATGGATGTTGTGCCGAATGAAAATAGTGGCAGCAACAACACGACTCTCTGTGGTCGGCTGATTTCCTTCCCGGATAGTATCTCCGAGTTGCTTAGACGCGAGATGGAGTTCCATATCGAGGACCCAGGAAAGGTAGTTATTTCCAGTGGTATCTAAAGCAACAAACTCAAGCTTTGTTAGATTCGACATTGAAAATAAAACAACACAAGTATACCTTTCTGATTTTGTGAGATGCCCAGAAGCTCCGGGTTGATCACAAAATGTCGAGGTCTCGATCTTGAGAGTGGTAGAGACTCGTGCTAATAACGTGTTATGATTTCTGGGTACACAGAATATATTTCGAGAGAAGTGGGAAGAGGATATTACTTATTCACTCTTTTATAACATACATACTCATCGTACAATATATATATATATATCTCTCTATAAACTCAACATACAGATTTTTCTTATCGTACAAAAACTAACTTCACATCTATATGTTACAATGAAAGGGGGGATATATATAATAGGCTTATAAGGAGATAAACACAACCAACACTTGACACCTACTCAATGGGTGTCAAGCCCACATGAATAATGTTTGGTGGACGGCCACCAAAGCACCTGCGTGCTATAACAGATGATCTTTTGTATAAATTATTGTGTGATTGTTTGTTACAGACTACAAATAATAAAGACCTATATCAACAAGTTGTGAAGCCAAAGGGTTGGATATTTTTCTTTATGAAGCACATTCATAATCATGTGAGGCGTGTGTGAGAAGCTTGAGAGTTACATTCTATGGGGATCAAACCCATATGACTGAAGTTGCTTATGAACTCATCGCTTCGACCGTCATAGCTGGCAATTTACTTCCCCATCCTTCAAAATGCAGACAAAAAGTGCTCACCGTAATTTGATTTGAATGAAGTTATATAGTCGATCTCACGATATGTATGTACTAGGGAGCATGCATATGAGTCTGTTGGGAGGAGTGTTTGTTCCTTTTTAGTAGTGCTTAGTCTTTGATTTTGTAATGCTATGTTAATAATTGTCACGAAGTAAGGGCCGTAAGGCTCATTAAGTCCTCATTCTAGGTGTTATTGATTTTTGACTTCAGGGTTTTCATGTAGACTTTAAATGTTCATTAATGGGTTCTATGTTTTTCCTTCTAAGCTTCATGGTTTATGGTTCCTTCTAGTATTTTAAATGTTCATTAATGGGTTCTATGTCAGATTTTTACGCAGAGAAATAGTACCAAGCGATTTACAAAGGGTACTCTGATCAAATTAAGATAGATCTAAAGTACGATAGCCATAAATTGGAAGATTGGTTGCAAGTCTGCAGCACTGCACCCATACTATGCTTGTTCAAGAGTGAATGGTACTTTAGATCTGGCAACGGGCTAGGGTCACGGTTATTAGGGTTAGAGTTGGCAGGTTTTCAAGTTAAGAAGCCTCGACCCTAACCCTAGTCCGTTTATTAAACGGGTCAATTTCTCTAACCCTAGCCCGAACCCTAGTAACCCTAACTCTAATAACCCTAGTTATATTAATCTTCTCTCTTGTTTTAATTTTTATTAATTGAATTTTAATTAAGAGGAAGAAGAAATAGGTTTTAATTAAGTGAAAATAAATGGAATTAAAATAAAGTTTTAATGAAGATTTAAATAAAATTTTATATAGAGAGAATGAGTGGAATCAAAATGATTTTATCAAAATCCTAATTAATGCTTATTTAGGCGGGTTGGCTCGCGGGTTACACAAACCAACCCTATGTTTGACACGTTGAAAAACCCCAACCCTAGCTTAGCCCGTTTAATTGGCACTGGCAGGTCGAGTTAGTAGGACTGGGTTATTAGGGCCGGGTTGGCAGGTTAGGGTTGATTTTGCCAGGTCTACTTTATGCATTATCAACTAATTTCTCTGGTTGCCAAATTGGAAAAAAAAAAAATCAAAAGGCAAATCAGTTAACGAAATAGTACAACAAGCAGGGTTCCTCACCAGGTAGCTTAATAAGAAAGGTGCTATGCGCCGCAAAGTTAGAAGATTGAGGGCTCGAACAAAATCTCTCTCTCATATGTGGAGGTTTCTGTTAGTTGATCTTGTTCAGGAGAGCATCCCTTGAAATTGATTAATAAATCAGTATAATTGATCCAAATCTAATAATCCATCGAGCATGGACTGAGACTGCTTCTCAGTCGGACTGGCACTTCCACCTCTGCTTATCTTGATAGTGTCCAACACCTTGTGTATATCCATAGTCATGGCACTGTCCACACCCCCCGATGAGATAACTCTATGTGACTTCAGGGCACAAATGTGTGATGCCCAAGTGTTGAAAGAGTGTATACAGCTTTTGCAGCCAGAGCTCCACCAATGAAGAGGTTCCCAGTAATGAAAGATGGCCTCTCTGTACTTGCAGCTTCAGATATCAAGGCTATCCTCTGGAGAATGTGCTCAAGTCTGACCTGCATGAAATATGTTTTTATTTCATTTCATAAATTTATCCTCTCAAGAACTGCAATCCAAAATAAAAAGAGAGCCTTACCTTCATTTCGTACGCATCAACAACACTGTTATTTTCACTCCCTTCAGAAAACCCTGTCCTGTGGTTTCGTAGGAAGTGGGGTGATTATAAACTCGAGAGTTAAAGAGTGGAATATATCACCTACGTGTTTCTCTACAAGCATCTGTGATAATATGCCAGATGGTCACTGGTGGAGTATTAGTATAAGGTCTAGGTGAGCTTCATGGAAGTAGGATTCCACTTGGAGACAGGGCACTGCTATGCTCTGGTGGGTACAATGAATTTCCTGAAAACCAATTTGGTCTTATTCCACACAAAGGAAAATTTCTTCATCACAAGCTAATTCATCACGTGCTATAAATAATTACATATCTTATTACCAACGAAGCATCATGCACATGTACGTGGTTCTTATGCTGCAGAAATTTCAGCAGTCTCCTTGTTTGTAGGCAATATGTTTGGTACATGTAAGCCGTTGACACTACAACAAAAAAGTTCATTTAAATAAGTAATTCATATAAAACAGTTTGCAATCTATAAAATGGAAAAGCATCTCAAGTATAAAACTAAGATCTCTTTGATGCCTTTTTAGGAGGGAAAAAAACTAAGAGCAAGTTAAAAAATAAGGAAACACATATAACTCTCTACTTGTATAAAAAAAAAGGTAAGTAAACAACTGAAACAATGTTAAGGATTATCTGCGAAAAAGAGATGACTCAAATATAACTCTCTTATTATCAGAAGGAATGTACTTGAGCAACCCGTTTCAATACCTTTGCAAGGAGAGGATCTGATCTGCCATATTTGTAGGTAAATTCCAACAATAGCCATTTTTCCACAATGAAGACTTTCATGAATAAAGTGCAGCTCCAATGGTGCCTACAAAAAATGAATAAAGAACCAATAAGAGACTTCCCTTAGAAAGAGTTGTCATAAAATCAAAGATTCATAAAAACAAATTGAGTAAAAAAAAGATAAATGAAAATAGAAATAAATCCATTGAAGGTATGCTAAAAGGGTGAGTGCTAATGACACAGTTTTAGGCTATAATAAATCTTGTTTGTCTTAATACTTCCTTTCATCTCCTTTCCATTTCACCTGAACAAAATAGATACTCATTTCAATAAACAAATTTCAATGAAAAATGTCAATGATTTTGTATATCCCCTGATAGAAATTTTGATATATATACCCATATAAATCAGCTTGCCAATTAACTATCATCCAATTGGGCGATAAGCAATCTCTCGGATGACCAATTATATGGTTCGGCTTTTTGGGCGAATTCATGATTGAATGGATTTAGTAGATTGTACGTAAATCAATGTTAAATCATATCACTGTATCATGTCAAATGTTTTTTTATGTGGCAGGGCTGGTTTGAAAATCCTTTTCAACCTCCCCAAATTGGGTATAAGTTGAACCTGTTGTTGAGAAGATCAATTGGTCACTAGTCTTCAAAAAAAAGATCAATTGGTCACTGCATTTCTCCATTATCACAAACTTCACATTGTGGTTTGATTTTTCCCCATTTATATGGTCCTTTTCAACTCATGCTCATCCTCTGTTTCTTCCCCCTTTTTTTTGTCATTTTTCATGCATCCACAAAAAAAAGCCTTTCAAGATATAACAAAATAAATAAAAATAAAAACAAAAAAGAAGAAAAAGTTAGATGTCAATTACCATAATTAAACAAATACATAAAGAAAGAAAGAAAGAGAAACAATGCATCTTCATCACATAAGGATTTTACGAACCATGAAAAGCCCAAATCAAGAGACCGAGATGTAATCAGATATCAGGATTTATATACAAATAGAAGTAGAAAAACAATGTTCTTATGTTTTTGGGGGGTTGAAGGATGTTCATACTCTTAACAATAACTTATATGTTTATTATATCAACGTCCAGGCTGTTTGGTAACACATCTCTTTAAAATGATTCTGATAAAATGAATTCCACCCATGAATAGAATGGTTACCAAAAGACCTAAGCACCAATGGAAAATTACTTCTCCTAACGAGGTTAAATTACTCCTGAAAGGCTGAAAGGAAAGTCCTATCCTTACTATTTGCAGAATTGCCTTGCAATATACTTCGAGAATATCCAAGAAATTTTTGGTTTTCGCTTAAGAATATTAGAAACTAGACAAACTAGCCATAAAGCAGTAGACACATAGCAAAGAGAACTGCTTTGCAGAGAGCGCAAACAACCCACTAAAATAGCGCCAAAAACAATTATTACACAGTAGAGCATACAAAGTAATTAGAGTTGAAGCATGAAAATATATATTCTATACTACTACTTGTGCCAAAACTTGCAAGTTACGGTACGCCTAATTCAACCTTTCTCCATTAATAGGATCGATTTAGTCTTCCTAGTTTAGGACCATCTACGTAGCTGATTCTTGTCTAACACAGATTTTCAATGGAAGAATCCAGTTCATGATATGTACCGGTACCCACCATAGCAGAATATTCAGAAATCATTATTGAAGCAGAAGCTATAAAGTGGCATCAGAAGTTTTGCCTTTATCAAAAACAAAGCGGCATCAGCCAGATGGAAGAGACTTGTTCAAATCCAAAATAGCTATAATAACCACAAAGAGAAAATATTAGCAATAATGAACTCGTACGCACAATTTTTGGTGGATGACTATTATGAGTGTTAAGACTTGTCCAAATCCCAAAACCAATGAAAATATTTCGGTCAAAATTTATTAGAAGTTATAAAAACCAAAAAATAATAAAAGAAAAGAATAAATAAATAAAACAATACTTAAAACAAGCCTCTACATACACCATAGTAACCACCAAGAAAAAAGCATTAGCAACCAATAATGAACTCGCACCGAACTGCAACTCCTGGTGGATGATTATTGCTATCAGTGTTAAAGACTTGTTAAAAACAGCTTATCAAAAAAAGAGAAAAACAAGGCTTCTTCAACCCTAAAAAAAAAGATTTGTAAAACTTGAAAACATGAAAACTTAAACTTGAGAACTTCAATACTTCACAACTTCCAAACTTGAAAACTTCGAAGCTTCAAAAGTACTTGGAAACTATAAAACTTCTTGAAAACTTGAAAACTGGTGAACTTGAGATCTTTAGAACTTCAAAATTTCAAAACTTCTTGAAAACTTCAAAACCTCACAAAACTAAAAAAAAAAAAAAAGAAAAAAAAAACCCTTCAAATTTTGAAAACTTTGAAACTTTAAAAATTGGACTTCAGAGGTTGAGCTCTTCTTTGCAAATATGAAGACCATAAAACTAAGGATGCAAAGTCACATTTTCACATGAAATTTTCAGAATTACAAAACTGTACAGATAAAGGATGAGTTAGAAAACATAAAAAATATGAAAATCCAGTTATAGATTCGAAAGCAACAACAAAAATTGCGCTTCAGCGATCAACCTTTCGACTATCCTCAGCATCTCTCCGAATTTCCCAGATGGGGTAAGTATATTTGCCACCAGAATTGAGTTGAGATGACTTCAAACAAATAAACTATATGTATAACCATATAGGCATTAAGAAACCTGAAAGTTAATGCAAATACAGGTTGCCACCAGAATTGAGTTGAGATGGCTTTAAACAAATAAACTATATGTATAGCCATATAGGCATTAAGAAACCTGAAAGTTAATGCAAATACAAGACAAAAGGAAATAAGAATCCCAGAAAATGGCACTATAGAAACTAGTGAACTACCATAAAATATAAAAATACATCTAATAATAATAATAATGGTAGAAAAGGAACTATAGTCCCTGATAAATTAATACTATTGGTCAATAACAGTCACTAAAACAGGATTGAACAACCAAAAGGGGTTACAACATTCACCTGAAATGATGCAAAACAATTAAAGACGTGTAATCAACTTTAAAACAAGGCAAAAACAGACTCTCAAACCTGTTGTACAACCCTTAAAATTTTAAATTAAAAAAAAAAAAAAAGAGGTTCTGAGAAACTACACAACACTCTGTAATATTACACAACCAACAATTGCAAGTAATTTTTTGTTTATTTTGATAAATAATAATTGCAAGTAATGAAGAATGATAAAAATGGCACTTGAAACCCTAAAACGGTGAAAACTTTTCCAAAAAGAATAAGAAAGGAAAGAAACTTACAAAAATTGTTGGTCAGAACACCTTGAATAGAAAATATAGATTACCATACCAACGAAGAATCGGTGTAGTAGGAGGGAGAAGTAGATTTCTCGTTCGGAGACGGGTGAGGAAAGGATTAGAGTTTAAAACTTGAACAATTAGGAAAAAAGAAAATTGCAGAGTAATGTAACCCCAAAGATCAGTTGCGAGGATTTTAGTAATAAAGAACGAAAATACAAAAGGCGCTTGAAACCCTAAATTCATGTTGAGAAAAAGATTGAAGATCAAAGTAGCCGAAATTGCAAAAGAAAAATGCCCTAAAACTCGAAGAAAATCGCCGAGGAGAAATCGGGTGGTTTGGGCGCGCTTTTTAAAACTTGAACTAGGATTTTGGTTTAAGCAGAATATAAATATCGTCAAGGCACGTTAAAAGAATGAAAATTTAGCATTACCCCCTAATATTTACTCGAAATTAGTACTAACCCCCATAACTTTTTAAATCTGTTCTTAACTACCTACAGCTAATTCTTACACTTGTTCACACCATTTCTGTTGCCACATGAAGATGATCAAACTCTCATTTTTAGTTTTATTGACTTCCTTAGACGTATTATATGAAGAGGGAGGCAAATCCATTGCTACGACCTTACATTGCCTATGTTAAGAGTTTTTATTTGTTTATAAAGCCCATTCTAGGAGATAATCCAATGGTTAATTTTAGCTAAGATGATATTTTCACCATGCAGATCATTGTATCAAGATTCACCCCGTTTTAAAACTTTTCCCCACCATCGAATCTTTAAGCATAATTTTTACAAATTTTTTTATCAACTTTTGATAAGGGTATTCCACCTCAGTTTAAAGGGAAATGCTAGGGGGGCATCAAATTTTGACATCTAGCATTACATCCCAATAAATTAATTTGGAGTGGGACCCTTAGATAAATCTGGATTTTGTTTACAAAATGAATCAAATTTTAACCCATTTCTTATCAAAATCCAGATCTAAAATTAGATCTGGGAGAGGAGGAGGAAGAGGAGACGAGAAAGAGAAAGAAGGAGGAGGAAGAGGAAGAGAAAGAGAAAGAGAAAGAAGAAGAAGAAGATAAAGGACGACTCCTCCTCTTACTCCTTTTTCTTCTTCTTCCTCCTTCCTACTTCTTCCTCTTATTTTTTCCAAATCTAATTTTTAAATCTAGAAATGAAAAAAAAGTGGAAGAAGATGAAGGAGGAGGAAGAAAATGAGGAAGAAGAAAAAAAACAGGAAGAAAAAGAAGAAAAACAGATGAAGAAATAGAAGAATAAAGCGGCGACGGCACTAGGTCGCCGTAAACCCTCTTTCGACCAAATTTTTACCCACTTTTAACTGACTTTTTACTCACTTTCGACCGACTTTTGACCTAATTTCGACCGACTTTTTACCCAACGTCGTCCTGTCGTCTTAAAATCCTGCGGTCATCTTCTTACACTTCTCCTTCTCTTCTTCTTTTCCTGATTTCTACTTCCATTAACCCAGATCTAATTTTTAGATCTGAGTTTTGTTTATAAAATGGGTTAAAAACCCAAATCACTTTCTAACTTAACCCAAATAAAAATTAAATTTTTATTAAAAATAAGGTCCCAACTTAAATTGTTTAATCAAATGTAATATTTGATGTTAAATTTTGATGTCCCTGTAGTCTTGCCCCAGTTTAAAATGCCCTTGGATCTATAGCTTCAAGATTAAGAGTCTCTAGTACAGCCATTTGATCCTCAAATCGTGCTTGGATCCATAGTTTGATTTGAGGATCTCTTAACAGTATGGAACCACGAAGGAGTGACCTCTGTCAATGGAGCATCCTTTGATTGATGGACAACCCATTGATTGGAGATACTCATTCGAATCATTTCGATTTGTCATTTCTGCAACGTCAACATTTTATTTATTTTATTTTTTTGAATATAAATAATTTTTAATATGAACACAATAAAATCCTCATTTTAAAGACAACCCCCTAACAATTGCCTCCAGGCTTCAGGCCAACAATTTTGAAATTTCAAACCTTTTTTTTTTTTTTTGACTCCCTCAATTTGCTCTAATAACCCCTACTATGCAGGTAGAGGTGTCAACGGGTCGGTACCGGATCAGAACCCCGTTAATATGAAGCGGTTCCGGATCCTTTCGGTTCTGGTTCCGGAACCTCAATTGGTGGTTCCGGATCCGGTACCGCTAGGATCTGCGGGTACCCGATACCCATTTTAAGTTATTGTTTTTTTATTTTTTCACACAAAACCTATTTGTATTTTGTATTTTCGTATTCTATTCAATTATAAAATTTATTTTATTATAAAATTTGTTAAATAATAGTCATTGGTTTCTTTTTTTTAATTAAAAAAAAGTTAAAAAAATTTAAAAATTGTTATATAATAGTAAATTAAACTATAAAATTATAGAATTTATACGGAACCGGGTACCCGAACGGGTAGATCCGAAATGGATCCGAAATTTATCGGATCCACAAAGTGAGGTCTCGGAACCGCAAAAAATGGTTCCGGTACCGATTCGGTTCCGAGTTTTTAGGTACCAATTGACACCCCTATATGCAGGGCCATGTCGGACGATTAGGGGCTGTTTTTATTTTAAGGATTGATCTCCATCACCAAAAATCAATTTGATAAAAACTTCTAACCTTTAGTTGGAAATCTATAGTGAAATATACAGAATTGAAATCTCAGGGTAGTGTGTATTTACATATCCTCGTGATTCGTATCACATTCCTTCGTGATTTATGTCAAACCCAAAATTATTCATTTCTGTAGATTATTCTGTAGGTTTTTCGGTAACCCTAGCACTACGGATCCAAATATCATTTATGGAAAAATAAATTAAATACAGTCTTTGGATCATCCCAGGTGGGTCCCATGTAACTGGGGTTTTTCTTTTGTGAAATGTTGACGGAAAGGGGTATATAAATTGTTGGGTGACCCCTGCAGTATCCATTCGTTAAATTTTTTTGGTTGTTATGAGTTCGGAGTGACTAGTGAGATATAGCGCTTCCAAAGGTATAGAAATACATCTCTCTTCATTTTCACCCATAAATATATTTTGCTAGTAGAAAACAGTCGCGACGTGTTGCAAGTTGATTCCGTCTCGAGATTTCTAGGGCTCTTTCTTGTTTTGTGGGGTAATATTTTGTTTATTTCACTTGTAAATGCTTAGTTTATATACTCAAAGAGATCAGAGTTTGATTAATGCGTTAGTTTTGTTAGATTTCGCTATGAACTTCTAGGATTTCTTGTTACCTGTACTTAGTTTGGGTTTTTAGGTTTCAGCATTATAGAAAACTTCATGTTTACGAACTTTGTAAAGAACTAATTTCTGGGTTTTCTTTTTGGGTTATATATTTTCCATTCAAAACTCAGTGTGGATCCAAGGGTTTATTTTATAGTTTCTGTGTTTTGGTTCAACTTGATAACTGTTCCTGGCTCTGGTTGCCTCCCCTTTTCATATAGTTATGTTTTTTCCTGTGTAGGTTTTTGTTTTCTCAGCAGCTGTTAATTTAGAATAAGAAAATTTCTCTTTTGTGATTCAATCTTGCCCCCTTTAGGGTGCAAGAGCAGTACAGTAAGTGCTATGATTTTTTATTTTATTTTTTCCAATTTCAACAGTAACCAAACCAATAATTTGTTACCACCCGACTTTTTCGAATAGGTTGATTTCTGTTTGATTTTTTTCAATTTAGGGTTTTGCTCCTTTTGCTAAAATTTCAATCTTTAGTCTCTTCATTTAAATATTTGGTTCCTTTTAATTAATTTCAGCTGCTATTGTTTTATTAGGTTGAGTGATGGAAACTGGGGGTAATTCCCTTCCATCTGGTCCTGATGGGGTGAAGAGGAAAGTATCATATTTTTATGACCCAGAAGTTGGAAATTACTACTATGGGCAGGGTCACCCAATGAAGCCACATAGAATTAGAATGACCCATGCCCTCCTAGCCCATTACGGATTGCTTCAACATATGCAGGTCCTGAAGCCCTTTCCTGCTCGAGATAGGGATCTTTGTCGGTTCCATGCTGATGATTATGTGGCTTTTCTAAGGGGTATCACCCCAGAAACACAGCAGGACCAGCTTAGGCAGCTGAAGAGGTTCAATGTTGGTGAAGATTGCCCTGTATTTGATGGTCTTTACTCTTTCTGTCAGACATATGCCGGTGGGTCAGTCGGTGGTGCTGTGAAGTTAAACCATGGACTTTGTGATATTGCTATCAATTGGGCTGGTGGGCTTCATCACGCTAAAAAGTGTGAGGCTTCTGGATTTTGCTACGTGAATGATATTGTGCTGGCGATTTTGGAACTTCTCAAACAGCACGAGGTTTGTGCTATTCACCTTCTTGTGCCTTTAAGTTTTACCTTCATTATTCTTTTCATATAAGCACCTAACTCATCATCTTCTTGTACTTTTAACTGATTCAGATGTCTCTTCAATTACTTTTATGCTAAGATTACTGAAAATGGTTGACCAGTTATACTTCATGTAAAACACCTTACTCATTAGTCTTGTGTGTGTGTGTGGGTGGGTGTGGTGGGTAGTTACTCTTGCAGTGCCGGAATTGAATCTCCTGCTTTTGGTTCTTCTTTCACTGTATATTATCCCCTTATTCTTTCATTATTTATGTATAACATTTTGCCCCCCCTAAAAAACCCGTTTCTCGGGATTTGGCATCAGTTTTTGAGTTTGACTGGTTGAGTATGTATAGTGTGACAATATATTTTATTTGTCAAGTCATTCTTTATCCTTCTTGTTCCATTTTATTTTAATTTTTCATGTGTTTCACCATGTCGCAGCGGGTTCTATATGTGGACATTGATATTCACCATGGAGATGGGGTAGAGGAGGCTTTCTACACAACTGACAGAGTCATGACCGTTTCATTCCACAAATTTGGAGATTATTTTCCTGGTACAGGAGACATACGCGATGTTGGATACGGGAAAGGGAAATACTACTCTCTAAATGTCCCTCTTGATGATGGGATTGATGATGAGAGCTACCAGAACTTATTCAAACCAATCATTGGGAAAGTTATGGAAGTTTTCAGGCCTGGTGCTGTGGTTCTCCAATGTGGTGCTGACTCCTTATCTGGAGACAGGTTAGGTTGCTTCAATCTTTCCATCAAAGGTCATGCAGAGTGTGTAAGATATATGAGATCGTTTAATGTGCCACTGCTGCTGGTGGGTGGTGGAGGTTATACCATACGGAATGTTGCTCGTTGTTGGTGTTATGAGGTACATGACCACCAAACCAATATTCTGAAAATTTAGTTGAACTTTATTATACTTAGTATATCGAATCAGAATTCTGCAAACTTTAAAGATGGACAACTTCAATATTTCAACCTTCTTCATAAAAGTCAGCTGATTTTTAATCTTTCTGTTAAAAAAAAAATTTTGCTTGATCTTTGATACATTATCAATATATCTCATTTTAAGTGTGACGAGGAATTATATAATGTAGTATTTGTGATTTGTTAACTTCTCCTTCAATTCATAAAATAGAGCTTTAGCACTATTCAAAATCACACTCTAAAATCGATCACATTCATTGTGCCTTTAGCAATTTATCAATCGAATTGTAATTGGAATAGTTTTATCAACCTTCAGATTATACGATTGTACTGTTATGCTATTCTATTCTTGTTCAATTATGTTCTGAAAATAATGAATTTTAATATCATCCCATCCAGACTCTCCTTTGTTTAATTCAGTATGACCTAGAGTCTTGACATGTTAAGAAGTTGAAGTTGTCAATGATACAACTTCCGTGGAATTTATGAATTCATGTTTCTTTTTGTCAAATAGGATTCATTAAACTGTGATATATTTTCATGGATATTAATGGTATTTTAAGACTTGAAGAACTGGAAAGTTTGCTACATTTATCCCAACTTTTGAAGCTGGTCAGTCTGACTATATTCAGATCTTGGACCTTTTTCTTTTGAGGTTTCAAAAACTACACTAAAAAGTAATTTTGTTCTTTCTTATTCTGTCATGTTGAAAATGCTTGCGAGTTTGATTCATGGATCATTGTTTCTGTTTATTGAACAGCAAGGTAATATAGCAGTGCTATTATTATTGAATTATGTGAGAATTCTGGTTTGGAAAATAGAATATGTATTGTTCTTTATTGAAATATGTGCACAGTTACCCATAAGCTGTGGTACCTTTGAAAACCTAAGAACAAGTTCTGGTTACCTTTGTTGGCATACATGATTCCTGTATCTTGAATTATGCTTTTTGGTTCTTCCCACTCCAGAATTCAGTCTTATCACGTGAATCTTTCAGCGAAGTTGTAGTATTTTTGTCATTCCATTTCTATTATGTATGAACAATGAACATAACTAATGAATTGCCTACTTTGGGACATGTGTCAAGTCTTTCCTTCCCTGGTTGCTTGTTGCTTTATAAAAAATGAAATAAATGTTCATGTTGATAAATCCTACTTCTGGTAACTGTGAGGATTTTGTTTTGGATTACCTCCGTATTTTTTTTCTAATATATTAACTCCGTAGTTTTAACGTTTTGTTATATTATGAGCAGACAGGAGTTGCACTTGGTGTAGAAGTTGATGACAAAATGCCACAGCATGAATACTACGAGTATTTTGGTCCAGACTATACTCTTCATGTTGCTCCTAGTAACATGGAGAACAAGAATTCGCGCCAGATATTGGATGATATAAGAGCAAAGCTCCTTGATAATCTCTCGAAGCTCCGGCATGCACCCAGCATCCAGTTTCAGGAACGGCCACCCGATACAGAGCTTCCAGAGGTCTTGTTCTGCATCTATTATCTTCATTACAGATTTTCTGTTCCTTTTATTTTTGTGGCATCGTAGTTAATTCAGTAAACAATTCTTGTATATTTAACAATTTATAATTATTTGATACCTTTTATTTTAATTCAAAAACCTTTTCATTCAATTATAAAGATGAATATGTAGTATGCACTGTTCTTTGAGAGGACACCATATCATTCTTTTGGAAATAAAAGCCATTTTTCTTGAAAATTGTAGGACTGTTTCAGTTTCCAAATTAAATTAAAGAACTCATTTTTCCTTGGGATATGAGGAGCACAAATAACTTCTAGTTACAAGGTCTTGTTTCTGAATAATAGTTTTCTCTTTATAAACTGCAAGAACATTTAACCCATCAAATGCTTAGTGCAGGCAGATGAAGATCAAGAGGATGCAGATGAGAGATGGGATCCTGATTCTGACATGGAAGTTGATGATGAGCGGTACTTTCTTTGTTCTTTTCATTTTCAGCTGGCTCTCTTTTACAGTCTGTTAATTTCTTTTCTTTTTTTGCCTACAGTAAGCCTCTGGGGAGCAACTCGCAGATTTCAAGAGTGAAGAGAGAAATTGTTGAACCTGAGCTTAAAGATCTGGTATTTTGTATTCCTCTTTTCAGATAGCATTAATTTCATTTCAGCTTCTCAATATTTCGGTGCTAGACAAAGTAACCAAAAAACTATTTTTGTTGCTAAGCGTCACACTCACCTGGTCCTGGACTACAATCTATATAATTTCCTATATGTAGACTGAACTTAACTGTTTTGATTGCAAAGAAATGTGTTCCGTGGAATTATGTTTCTGAGGGTGGGTGTGGGTGGTGCAAGGAAGCTTATTCCATGGAACTACATTGAAAACCAACTATTTTTCACGCTTTTGAATCATGTGAGCACCTAGTTCCGTGGAATTCTAATTGCAAACAAACAACGGATTTTGCGGTGTTTCTGCGAAACTCACCCAGCACGCAATCAAACTCAGCAAATTTTAATTTTAAAAGAAACCTGAAAGGTTTGGAGTTCTTTTTTAAGTGGTGCTAGGCATTGAAGTGTTAAACTCCAATCCACTGGCGGGAGTTGTGTCATGAGGTGTGTGACACGATTCACAAGTAGTTCAGCTTTTTGTCAGACACCGTATACCGCAGGATCCATTTGGACCAGACAAATCCTTTTACGTTGGTAATTTGGAAGCTCAGATATTTTTTATTTTGCTTCATTAAAGTTGTTCTAACCATGATTTACTTTATCCTGTAGGAGGATCAGAAAGGAGCTGTGGAGCACGTCAAAGGCATGGATACAAAGGCGGAGGAGATCTCAGGCTCAAAGGTGAATTTCTAATACTCACCTTTACAAAAAAACATGGTTGGAAGTCTATCTCAAGGTAAGTCTCACTTGGTTGAAACCAAGACATCTTCACCAAACTGAGACAATGCAGAGCCAAACTCCCATCATATTGTTTTGGGTCATCCAAAGACCAGAACCTCTAGGCTATGACATTCCTTGATGAAACTATATTTGAACCAAGTGTTCAGATTCTTCAACCCTAATTTTTTTCTTCTTCTTTTTGTTCCCATTTTCAGCCTTCAGATGTGGGCCCTATGTCAGTAGATGAACAACCAATCGCCGTGAAAGTCGAACAAGAAAACGTGAACAAGGCGTCTGATCAGCCTGCTCAGATGTACTCCAAATCTTAAAGAGGATACCCTATTTGCCAACAGTAACAGCAATTGTATGTTGATCTGTAAATCTTTTGGGCTACATTTTTATTGGGATAGCTTTAATTTATATTTTCTTTTGACATGTGGGTAGTGTATTTCTTTCTCTTCTTTTTTGTATATTTATGCTTTACGGACGAGCAAGGCAGAAACACTGAAGTCTCCATACGCAAGTTATTTAGAAAATCTTGAATAGTATGTTCGCCCATGTATGCTGTAAAACAAGATATCATTAAAAGGAATTTGCTTATTGGTGAAAAGGAAAATATCTCATAGATGTGAGATATTGAATGTCATTAATGAAAACCGTTTTGTTTGCTTATTCTTTTTGTATGTGTTGTGTTCTTTACCATTTAACATGAGCAGAGCTGTGATGGGAATGGGTAGTACTACACCCTTGGGTGCATGCTGGCAGATGATTTTGAGTTGTGCGTTGCGATTTCACACGAAAATAAAGTTCATGATGAGATCTTTTGACGGCATGCACCTAAGGAGACAGTGCAACCTGTTCAAAATGATTTAAAGGCCCGATCATTTGGGGGCATGCACCTAAGGTTACAGTGCAACCTGTTCTGTGTTGTGCTCTATTAGGAGAATGATTTAAAGAGCCCGGGCTTTCAACTCTTCTTTGTGTACCCTAGCAAATTTAGCCGTGGAATTTTCACCCACTTACCATTTGCTCGGGTGTACAAAGAAAAGTGTGCGCCCGGGCTTGTTAAATCGGGACCCAAACAGTTGAGCACCAAAGAAGCAAAAAAGGGAGAAGCTATTCAACACACCATGATGATATTTGGTCCTTAGGGCAAGGACTATGGGAAGCCCTAATTTTTTGGGTTTCTGACCTCAAAGTTTAGGGATAGGGGATGGCAAGTTCTACTGTGCAACCTAAAAAAATGAGGTCCGCAAGAGAGTCATTAATGGGTTCCTTCTGGTCTTCTTCCCCTTCCTCTGTTGTGGCGGCAGAGAGTCTATTGGGCCGTAGACTTTCTCCATATATCTCTAAATCTCAAATTTAAAACGAAGGTAAGAGTTTTGATGCTTTAAGGTGTCTACAGTGCTTGCCAAAACCTCAAAATTTGTAAATTTTGATACTTTAAAGTGTCCATAGTCTTTGCTGTTAGACTGATAATTTCCATTATTTTTTGGCCACTTAATATTTTTGTGCAAAAAATGAACAAGAATAAACCTGATACCTTGTCCAGAATATTGATAATAAAGTTTTCAAATGGGAAACTTCTTGAATAAACGTTAAGCAATTCCCACGAATATATAATCTTAATCAATCTATATACAAAAAGTTGGAGCTATTTCATAAATCCATTGTAGTCCAGCCCGGTTAGGATACCTGGCTTTCACCCAGGCGACCCGGGTTCAAAATCCCGGCAATGGAATTCTTTTAATAATAGTAGATTTTGAGGGTATTTGTTTTAGGCCAGCAATGGAATTCTTTTAATAATAGTAGATTTTGAGGGTATTTGTTTTAGGCCACTGGTAACTACCATCCAATTTTGGATATGGGCTGTGAGGGGATATGGGCTGTTTGAAATCAGATAAGGGCCATAATTGGTATGGCTGTTTCACTAAAAATAAAAATTATTTTGAGGTCCCTGGACAGGGAAAAAATTATTTTGAGATCCCTAATAGTTTTTTTTTTTTT
>MVGT01001977.1:2530-15977 GCA_002174775.1 Macleaya cordata | reverse complement strand
TTCGGATCATCCTCTTTCATGTATGGGTTGTAATGGGGGTGCTCTAAAGGAAAGGTTGCGCGCATGCAATATCCCTCGTCATTTTTAATGAAGATTAATCAAATGACAGTACAATCTCTAATTGGGTCTCTCCCTGTCCCCATCATCACATAAAGTCTTCCTGACGAGGAGAGAAATAGAGAAGTCCCATTGCCAGGCTAATATAAGTTGCGAAGGTTCCTTTTCCTTTGAAAACAAGTCAAAGAACATAAATAAATAAATAGAACAAAAAAAAACCTAATAAGATACCTTGAGGGTTAATAGAGTACGGATGAGAAAAAGTAATATATAATTAATTAAACTGTTATAAGTTAGAGAGAAATGAGCAAGATAACTATCAAGAAACAAATAAGAACTATAGACTAACAATAAATGATTCTTCTTACTAGAATTTTTAGGATGCAATTACATGTAACAATGGCCTCTATTTATAGCCATATTGGTGGTGGTAGTAGTAGGTGAAATAGTGATAGAATTAGTGATAGTGGTAATAGCAATAATGATGCTAGTGGTGGAGTGAATGGTGATAATGGTGATGGTGGTCTAGTGGTGGTTATCCACCATGATATACCACAATATCATTTATTTACAACACTCCCCCTTGGATGTCCACCACATTAATATAATTGTCTCGTTAAAACCTTATCAGGAAAACCCAATGGGATAAAATCTTGGCGAAGGAAAAAGAGTACAATATCAACTTTATTGTAGTGTTGGACGCGTTATAGTTGCCTCGTTAAAACCTTGCTAGGAAAACCCAGTGGGACAAAACCTAAGCGAAAGAAAAAGAGTACAACACGTATAAAGTCCAAAGATGCTCCCCCTGATTTGGACTGGAGTGTGAGTATCCACAATTTGTAAATAAATGCTCTTCTTAAGCAATTCTCCCGCTCGAAATACAAGATGTACAACTAATTAGTCTGATGATTGAGTCCTCGCATGCCTATCCCATATATCAACTTTTGAAATGTGGACTTGAGTAATGCCTTGGTGAATAAGTCGGCTAAGTTTTTATTTGATCGAACTTGCTTGACGTCTATCACTTTCCTTCTTTGGAGCTCATGTGCATAAAACAACTTTGTTGGAAGATGCTTGGTTCGATATCCTTTGATGAATCCTTCTTGTACTTGGGTAATGCATGCTGTATTATCTTCGTAAATTATTGTTGGCTCATTTGTGACTGGGGGTAGTTCACAATTTCCTCGTATATGTCTAATGATTGATCTCAACCACACAGTTTTCTTGTTGCTTCGTGAAGTGCAATTAACTTTGCATGGTTAGAAGAAGTTGCTACAGAACTTTGTTTTGTTGATCGCCAAGATATAGCTGCATGGTCATTAATAAACACATAACCTATTTTGGAACAACCTTTATGGGGGTCAGAAAGATAACCTGATTCTGCATAACCAACTGGATGGGGGTTGTTGGTAGGATCAGAAGGATAAAATAATCCCATGTCAATTATTCCACGAAGATATCTCAAGATGTGCTTAACACCACTCCAATGTCTTTGTGTAGGTGCAGAACTATATCTTGATAATAAACTAATAGAAAAGGCAATATCCGGTCTTGTGCATTGTGCTAGATATAAAAGTGCTCCAATGGCACTTAAATATGACACTTTTAGATCGAGAACTTCTTTATGTTCTTCCATTGGTCGAAATGGATCTTTATCTAAATCTAAACTTCGCACAACCATGGGTGTGCTGAGTGGATGTGCTTTGTCCATTCTAAATCGTTTTAAGATTTTCTCAGTATATCGGGATTGATAAAGAAAAATCCCATTAGAACTTCGTTCTATTTGCAAGACAAGACAAAGTTTCATTTTTCCCAAATCTTTCATTTCAAATTCTTTCTTCAAATAGTTAGCAGTCTTCTCCAATTCTGTAGGAGGACCAATTAGGTTTATATCATCTACATATACTGCTACTATAGCAAATCCTTTTATAAATTTCTTAATGAAGACACATGTGCAAATTTGATTATTTTTGTATCCTTCCTTTGTCAAATATATACTAAGACGGTTATACCACATCCTTCCGGATTGTTTGAATCCATATAACGCTCGTCTTAGTTTTATTGAACACATGCTCTTTGACTTTGTCTTTAGCATTGTATACCCTTCTGGGATTTTCATATAGATGTCAGTATCTAGGTCTCCATATAAATATGCAGTTGCAACATCCATAAGTCTCATATCGAGATTTTTAGAAACTGCGAGACTAATTAGATACCTAAAAGTAATGACATCCATAACTGGGGAGTATGTTTCCTCATAGTCAATACCAGGCCTTTGAGAGAAACCTTGTGCCACAAGTCGGGCTTTGTATCTTTCAATTTCATTTCTCTCATTTCGCTTTCTTACGAACACCCATTTAAAACCAACAGGGTTTATGCCCTTTGGTGTTTCCATTATAGGTCCAAACACACCACGTTTCTCTAGAGATTTTAACTTTGCTTGAATAACATCTTTCCACATTGGCCAATCTTTTCTTTGTCAACATTCATTTACACTACGTGGTTCATTTTCATCATCACTGTCCTTTGGTATCTCAGCAGCTACTGCATAGCTGAATATGTCATCGATGACAAATGCTTTCCTGTCCCATAATTCACTTGAACATGCATAGAAAATCGAGATCTCATTATTTTCAGGTACCTGTGCCACATCAGGGGCAACCATAGGCATTTCAATGAATTCGGGAACTTGTGCATTTTTATTATTTGTTTCTGGAGCTCCAGCCACTATTGGACTTTTATCAGGACAAGATTTTTCACTAGCTCTCTTTTTCCTAGGAGCACTATCTTTGAAACCTATAGGCCTGCCACGCTTTTGACGCGTGGTAGATTCATTTGCCGCCATTATTGGACTTTGTCCAATTGGAACATTTATTCTGGCTGGTACATTCATAGCTGGCACATGCGATTTTGTTACCTTTGCTGCATCATTAAATGCATCAGGTAATTGATTTGCAATTTCTTGCAAATGAATCATTCTTCTCATTTCATTTTCACATTGTGAAGTTCTCGGGTCTTGATGAGACAAAGTGGGTGTATTCCATGTTAATTTACACCATTCACGCCGTTCTATAGCAACATTTTCTTTATTAATAAATTGTTGCTTACCTCCCCCTAACGGCGGAAAAATTGTCTCATCAAATTGGCAATCAACAAATCTTGCGGTAAAGACATCCCCTGTCATTGGCTCAAGATATCTTATTATAGATGAGGACTCAAAACCTATGTATATGCCCAAACGTCGTTGAGGACCCATCTTAGATCTTTTCAAAGGTGGAATTGGAACATGTACTGCACAACCAAATTTTCTCAAATGTGATATGTTAGGTTGTCTACCACTAACAAGCTGTATAGGTGACAAATGATGGTAACCAGTTGGTCGAAGTCTAACTAGAGATGCAGCATGCAAAATGGCATGTCCCCAAGCATCAAGTGGTAAACTGGATTGCATAAGTAAGGGTCTTGCTATAAGTTGAAGACGTTTGATAAATGACTCGGCTAACCCATTTTGAGTATGCACATGTGGGACAGGGTGTTCAACCTCAATTCCTAAAGATGTACAATAATCATTAAAAACTTGTGAGGTAAATTCAGCAGCATTGTCCAGTCTAATTGACTTTATATGGTTATCTGGAAAATGAGATCTAAGTTTGATAATTTGAGCCAAAAAATATGGAAATGCAAGATTTCTAGTAGATAATAGGCAAACATGTGACCACCTAGTTGATGCATCTATAAGTACCATGAAATATTGAAATGGTCCACTAGCAGGATGAATAGGACCACAAATGTCACCTTGTATCCTTTGTAGAAAAGTGGGAGATTCATTCTTAACCTTCAGATAAGATGGTCTAGTTATAAGCTTTCCTTGGGAACAAGGAACACACAAGTAATTCTTAGGTAAGCCAAGATATTGTTTTTCCAATGTATGCCCACAAGAATTGTCAATGATTCGCTTGAACATAGTTTGTCCAGGATGGCCCAAACGATCATGCCAAACAGTACATAAGGCGGGATTATAAACTCTTTGTTTTGCCATATTTGCATGAGACTCAATTACATTAATTGTGGTGTAATATAAACCAACTGAAAAACATGAGAATTCTTCTAATGTGAGCTTCTTGCTCCCAACATTAGATGTAATGCACAATGTCTCTTTATTGTCATTGTTCCGAGTTTCAATATGGTATCCATTTATGCGTATATCTTTAAAACTTAGCAAATTCCTCCTTGAATTGCTTGAGTATAACGCATTATGCACATTGATTTGGGTACCATTAGGTAACATGAGGTTTGCTTTTCCATAGCCCTCAATTATATGTGCTGGCCCAGCTATTGTTGACACTTTATATGTCTCAAATACTAAATTTGAAAAAAATTTCTGATTCTTCAAAATTGTATGGGTCGTAGCACTATCCACCAAACATATTTCATTTTTGTCCATTTGTATGTTCATACCTTCAACATAAAGCAAATAAGATTCATGAATATTAATTCTAGCACAAGAATAATAATAAAACAGTTAATGAGAGAACATACCATAATAAAACATGACTCACAAACCCATAATTAATGTTTCCATAACAAACCAGACACTCATGGCCTAGACTTTCCATGAGGGAAATCAAATTTAAACACACATGATTTGCAAATGTAAATAGTTAAAAAGTTAAAAAAAGATGACAACTAAGCAAGTACTAGTCTCAAAGTAACCGAGCAATTATACCATTGAAGGTGGATTTCCCAACATCTCCTCGAATTGTTCATTGCTAATAGGATTTCCATTCTGATCTTCAAAAAAATCAGATGTATCCAATTGAGTGATGTCCAATGGATCATTATTCCAATCTTCAATTAGATTTGTTTCCACTTTCTTTGATTCTTTGAACTTCTCAACCTTTTCTTTAGAAGTTCGGCAATATTTTGCCCAATGTCCCTCCTTGCCACATCTGTGACAAGCATTATTGTCTTTATTGGGTTTATTTTGAGGATTGGAATTCCCTTTGCTAGATGATGGTGTCCACTTATTCCACTTATTTCCTTGTGGAGCTCCATTGTTTCCACCTCTATAAGGGTGATAATTATTACCATTATTTCTTCTTCTTCCATGCCATCTTCCACGGCCTTTACCACGACCTCCTCTAAACCCATAATTGGCATTCGCTTCAGGAATTGCCATTGAACCATTTGGTCTAGAGTTGTGGTTTTTTATAAGGACATTACAATTCGCTTCTGCTACAAGTAGGCAAGTTACAAGTTCAGAGTATTTCTGAAAACGCCTTTCACGGTATTGTTGCTGCAAAAGTACATTATTGGCGTGAAAAGTGGAGAGGGTTTTCTCAATTATTTGAACCTCAGTTATTTTTTCTCCACATAACCTCAAGCGAGAGACAATATTAAATAAAGCAGAATTGTATTCTTTCACAGTTTTATAATCTTGATAACGTAAGTTCATCCATTCACTTTGAGCAGTTGGAAGAATAACCATCCTCTCGTGGTCAAATCTGTCTTTTAAGGATATCCACAAATTCATTGGTTCATCCTCACAGAGGTATTCTGCTTTCAAGTCATCATGAATATGATGACGCAGAAAAATCAATGCCTTAGCCTTGTCTTCAGAGGTTATTATACCATCCTCTTTTATAGCATTGTCAAGCTTGTTTGACTGTAAATGCAACTTTGCATCCAATTTCCATGATAAATAATTGTCCCCGCTTACATCAAGAGCTTTAAATTCAAGCTTAGCAAGGTTCGTCATCTGTTTAAAAATACGTATATTAGAGGTTATTTAAAACAATATACTGATAAATGCTTTCCAATTTCGAATTTTTCACATATACAACAATGTGAAGAAATGTCTTTATGTATAGAGTGTTATCAAATTACATATACTACAATGTAATTCATTGATCATATCACACATACAACAATGTGATTTAGTCCTCTTTTTTTTTTTATATATATATATATCATATTGTAGATCCAAACCATGTATATATAGGTTGCATGAAACAATATGCAAAAATTACACTCAAAAAAAAAAAAACGTTGCTGAATATTAAAGAAACAACACTATTCTAATATAAAGCGTTGCTAAAATTAAAAAAATCACGCTAGTCTATCAGAAAACGTTGCTGAAAGTCAGAACAGTACATAAAATTATGCTATTCTAACATAAAACGTTGCTGAAAGTCAGAACAGTACAGAAAACTAAGCTATTCTAACAGAAAACGTTGCTGAAAATTAAAAAAATCACGCTAGTCTATCAGAAAACGTTGCTGAAAGTCAGAACAGTACATAAAATTATGCTATTCTAACATAAAACGTTGCTGAAAGTCAGAACAGTACAGAAAACTAAGCTATTCTAACAGAAAACGTTGCTGAAAGTTAGCACAGTACAGAAAACTACGCTATTTAGAACAGAAAACGTTGCTGAAAATTAAAAAATCACGCTAGTCTATCAGAAAACGTTGCTGAAAGTCAGAACAGTACATAAAACTACGCTATTCTAACATAAAACGTTGCTGAAAGTTAGAACAGTACATAAAACTACACTATTCTAACAGAAAACGTTGCTGAAAGTTAGAACAGTACATAAAACTACGCTATTCTAACAGAAAACGTTGCTGAAAGTTAAAAAAAATGTTGCTGAATACAAACCTTAATTATGAAGGTAGAACACAAACCTTTCTTAGAACACTCGTGCTGATAACGTGTTATAAGTTAGAGAGAAATAAGCAAGATAACTATCAAGAAACAATATGAACTAAAGACTAACAATAAAGGATTCTTCTTACTTGAGTTTTTGGGATACCATTACATGTAACAATGGCCTCTATTTATAGCCATATTGGTGGTGGTAGTAGTAGGTGAAATAGTGATGGAATTAGTGGTAGTGGTAATAGCAATAATGATGCTAGTGGTGGAGTGAATGGTGATAATGGTGATGGTGGTCTAGTGGTGGTCATCCACCATGATATACCACAATATCATTTATTTACAACACTCCCCCTTGGATGTCCACCACATTAATATAATTGTCTCGTTAAAACCTTACCAGGAAAACCCAATGGGATAAAACCTTGGCGAAGGAAAAAGAGTACAATATCAACTTTATTGTAGTGTTGGACGCGTTATAGTTGCCTCGTTAAAACCTTGCTAGGAAAACCCAGTGGGACAAAACCTAAGCGAAGGAAAAAGAGTACAACACGCATGAAGTCCAAAGATGCTCCCCCTGATTTGGACTGGAGTGTGAGTATCCACAATTTGTAAATAAATACTCTTCTTAAGCAATTCTCCCACTCGAAATACAAGATGTACAACTAATTAGTCTGATGATTGAGCCGTCGCATGCCTATCCCATATATCAACTTCTGAAATGTGGACTTGGGTAATGCCTTGGTGAATAAGTCGGCTAAGTTTTCATTTGACCGAACTTGCTTGACGTCTATCACTTTCCTTCTTTGGAGCTCATGTGCATAAAACAACTTTGTTGGAAGATGCTTGGTTCGATCTCCTTTGATGAATCCTTCTTGTACTTGGGCAATGCATGCTGTATTATCTTCGTAAATTATTGTTGGCTCATTTGTGACTGGGGGTAGTTCACAATTTCCTCGTATATGTCTAATGATTGATCTCAACCACACACTTTCTCTTGTTGCTTCGTGAAGTGCAATTAACTCTGCATGGTTAGAAGAAGTTGCTACAGAACTTTGTTTTGTTGATCGCCAAGATATAGCTGCATGGTTATTAATAAACACATAACCTGTTTGGGAACAACCTTTATGGGGGTCAGAAAGATAACCTGAATCTGCATAACCAACTAGATGGGGGTTGTTGGTAGGATCAGAAGAATAAAATAATCCCATGTCAATTGTTCCACGAAGATATCTCAAGATGTGCTTAACACCATTCCAATGTCTTTGTGTAGGTGCAGAACTATATCTTGATAATAAACTAACAGAAAAAGCAATATCCGGTCTTGTGCATTGTGCTAGATATAAAAGTGCTCCAATGGCACTTAAATATGGCACTTTTGGATCGAGAACTTCTTCATGTTCTTCCATTGGTCGAAATGGATCTTTATCCAAATCTAAACTTCGCACAACCATGGGTGTGCTGAGTGGATGTGCTTTGTCCATTCTAAATCGTTTCAAGATCTTCTCAGTATATCGGGATTGATAAAGAAAAATTCCATTAGAACTTCTTTCTATTTGCAAGCCAAGACAAAGTTTCGTTTTTCCCAAGTCTTTCATTTCAAATTCTTTCTTCAAATAGTTAGCAGTTTTCTCCAATTCTGTAGGAGAACCAATTAGGTTTATATCATCTACATATACTGCTACTATAGCAAATCCTTTTGTAAATTTCTTAATGAAGACACATGGGCAAATTTGATTATTTTTATATCCTTCCTTTGTCAAATATATACTAAGACGGTTATACCACATCCTTCCGGATTGTTTTAATCCATATAATGCTCGTCTTAGTTTTATTGAACACATGCTCTTTGACTTTGTCTCTAGCATTGTATACCCTTCTGGGATTTTCATATAGATGTCAGTATCTAGGTCTCCATATAAATATGCAGTTACAACATCCATAAGTCTCATATCGAGATTTTCAGAAACTGCGAGACTAATTAGATACCTAAAAGTAATGACATCCATAACTGGGGAGTATGTTTCCTCATAGTCAATCCCGGGCCTTTGAGAGAAACCTTGTGCCACAAGTCGGGCTTTGTATCTTTCAACTTCATTTCTCTCATTTCGCTTTCTTACGAACACCCATTTAAAACCAACAGGGTTTATGCCCTTTGGTGTTTCCATTATAGGTCCAAACACACCACGTTTCTCTAGAGATTTTAACTCTGCTTGAATAGCATCTTTCCACATTGGCCAATCTTTTCTTTGTCGACATTCATTTACACTACGTGGTTCATTTTCATCATCATTGTCCTTTGATATCTCAGCAGCTACTGCATAGCTGAATATGTCATCGATGACAAATGCTTTCCTGTCCCATAATTCACTTGAACATGCATGGAAAATCGAGATCTCATTATTTTCAGGTACCTGTGCCACATCAGGGGCAACCATAGGCATTTCAATGAATTCGGGAACTTGTGCATTTTTATTATTTGTTTCTGGAGCTCCAGCCACTATTGGACTTTTATCAGGACAAGATTTTTCACTAGCTCTCTTTTTCCTAGGAGCACTATCTTTGAAACCTATAGGCCTGCCACGCTTTTGACGCGTGGTAGATTCATTTGCCGCCATTATTGGACTTTGTCCAATTGGAACATTTATTCTGGCTGGTACATTCATAGCTGGCACATGCGATTTTGTTACCTTTGCTGCATCATTAAATGCATCAGGTAATTGATTTGCAATTTCTTGCAAATGAATCATTCTTCTCATTTCATTTTCACATTGTGAAGTTCTCGGGTCTTGATGAGACAAAGTGGGTGTATTCCATGTTAATTTACACCATTCACGCCGTTCTATAGCAACATTTTCTTTATTAATAAATTGTTGCTTACCTCCCCCTAACGGCGGAAAAATTGTCTCATCAAATTGGCAATCAACAAATCTTGCGGTAAAGACATCCCCTGTCATTGGCTCAAGATATCTTATTATAGATGAGGACTCAAAACCTATGTATATGCCCAAACGTCGTTGAGGACCCATCTTAGATCTTTTCAAAGGTGGAATTGGAACATGTACTGCACAACCAAATTTTCTCAAATGTGATATGTTAGGTTGTCTACCACTAACAAGCTGTATAGGTGACAAATGATGGTAACCAGTTGGTCGAAGTCTAACTAGAGATGCAGCATGCAAAATGGCATGTCCCCAAGCATCAAGTGGTAAACTGGATTGCATAAGTAAGGGTCTTGCTATAAGTTGAAGACGTTTGATAAATGACTCGGCTAACCCATTTTGAGTATGCACATGTGGGACAGGGTGTTCAACCTCAATTCCTAAAGATGTACAATAATCATTAAAAACTTGTGAGGTAAATTCAGCAGCATTGTCCAGTCTAATTGACTTTATATGGTTATCTGGAAAATGAGATCTAAGTTTGATAATTTGAGCCAAAAAATATGGAAATGCAAGATTTCTAGTAGATAATAGGCAAACATGTGACCACCTAGTTGATGCATCTATAAGTACCATGAAATATTGAAATGGTCCACTAGCAGGATGAATAGGACCACAAATGTCACCTTGTATCCTTTGTAGAAAAGTGGGAGATTCATTCTTAACCTTCAGATAAGATGGTCTAGTTATAAGCTTTCCTTGGGAACAAGGAACACACAAGTAATTCTTAGGTAAGCCAAGATATTGTTTTTCCAATGTATGCCCACAAGAATTGTCAATGATTCGCTTGAACATAGTTTGTCCAGGATGGCCCAAACGATCATGCCAAACAGTACATAAGGCGGGATTATAAACTCTTTGTTTTGCCATATTTGCATGAGACTCAATTACATTAATTGTGGTGTAATATAAACCAACTGAAAAACATGAGAATTCTTCTAATGTGAGCTTCTTGCTCCCAACATTAGATGTAATGCACAATGTCTCTTTATTGTCATTGTTCCGAGTTTCAATATGGTATCCATTTATGCGTATATCTTTGAAACTTAGCAAATTCCTCCTTGAATTGCTTGAGTATAACGCATTATGCACATTGATTTGGGTACCATTAGGTAACATGAGGTTTGCTTTTCCATAGCCCTCAATTATATGTGCTGGCCCAGCTATTGTTGACACTTTATATGTCTCAAATACTAAATTTGAAAAAAATTTCTGATTCTTCAAAATTGTATGGGTTGTAGCACTATCCACCAAACATATTTCATTTTTGTCCATTTGTATGTTCATACCTTCAACATAAAAAAAATAAGATTCATGAATATTAATTCTAGCACAAGAATAATAATAAAACAGTTAATGAGAAAACATACTATAATAAAACATTACTTACAAACCCATAATTTATGTTTCCAAAACAAACCAGACACTCATGGCCTAGACTTTCCATGAGGGAAATCAAATTTAAACACACATGACTTGTAAATTAAGTAGTTCAAAAGTAAAAAAAAATAACAGCTAAGCAAGTACTAGTCGCAAAGTAACCAAGCAATTACACCATTGAAGGTGGATTTCCCAACATCTCCTCGAATTGTTCATTGCTAATAGGATTTCCATTCTGATCTTCAAAAAAATCAGATGTATCCAATTGAGTGATGTCCAATGGATCATTATTCCAATCTTCAATTAGATTTGTTTCCACTTTCTTTGATTCTTTGAACTTCTCAACCTTTTCTTTAGAAGTTCGGCAATATTTTGCCCAATGTCCCTCCTTGCCACATCTGTGACAAGCATTATTGTCTTTATTGGGTTTATTTTGAGGATTGGAATTCCCTTTGCTAGATGATGGTGTCCACTTATTCCACTTATTTCCTTGTGGAGCTCCATTGTTTCCACCTCTATAAGGGTGATAATTATTACCATTATTTCTTCTTCTTCCATGCCATCTTCCACGGCCTTTACCACGACCTCCTCTAAACCCATAATTGGCATTCGCTTCAGGAATTGCCATTGAACCATTTGGTCTAGAGTTGTGGTTTTTTATAAGGACATTACAATTCGCTTCTGCTACAAGTAGGCAAGTTACAAGTTCAGAGTATTTCTGAAAACGCCTTTCACGGTATTGTTGCTGCAAAAGTACATTATTTGCGTGAAAAGTGGAGAGGGTTTTCTCAATTATTTGAACCTCAGTTATTTTTTCTCCGCATAACCTCAAGCGAGAAACAATATTAAATAAAGCAGAATTGTATTCTTTCACAGTTTTATAATCTTGATAACGTAAGTTCATCCATTCACTTTGAGCAGTTGGAAGAATAACCATCCTTTCGTGGTCAAATCTGTCTTTTAAGGATATCCACAAATTCATTGGTTCATCCTCACAGAGGTATTCTGCTTTCAAGTCATCATGAATATGATGACGCAGAAAAATCAATGCCTTAGCCTTGTCTTCAGAGGTTATTATACCATCCTCTTTTATAGTATTGTCAAGCTTGTTTGACTGTAAATGCAACTTTACATCCAATTTTCATGATAAATAATTGTCCCCGCTTACATCAAGAGCTTTAAATTCAAGCTTAGCAAGGTTCGTCATCTGTTTAAAAATACGTATATTAGAGGCTATTTTAAACAATATACTGATAAATGCTTTCCAATTTTGAATTTTTCACATATACAACAATGTGAAGAAATGTCTTTATGTGTAGAGCGTTATCAAATTACATATACTGCAATGTAATTCATTGATCGTATCACACATACAACAATGTGATTTAGTCCTCTTTTTTTTTGTTTTATATATATTTATATATATACATATATATATCATATTGTAGATCCAAACCATGTATATATAGGTTGCATGAAACAATAGGCAAAAATTATATTTCAATAAAAAAAACGTTGCTGAATATTAAAGAAACAAAGCTATTCTAATATAAAGTGTTGCTGAAATTAAAAATAGTATAGAAAAAACTACGCTATTCTATCAGAAAACGTTGTTGAAAATTCAGAACAGTACAGAAAACCACGCTATTCTAAGAAAAAACGTTGTTGAAAATTAAAAACAGTATCGAAAAAAATCACGCTAGTCTATCAGAAATCGTTGCTGAAAGTCAAAACAGTACAGAAAACTACGCTATTCTAACAGACGCTAGTTTATCAGAAAACGTTGCTGAAAGTCAGAATAGTAAAGAAAACTACGCTATTCTAACAGAAAACGTTGCGGAAAATTAAAAACATTATAGAAAAAAAATCACGTTATTCTATCAGAAAATGTTGCTGAATACAAACCTTAATTATGAAGGTAGAACACAAACCTTTTTTAGAACACTCGTGCTGATAACGTATTATATGTTAGAGAGAAATGAGCAAGATAACTATCAAGAAACAAATAAGAACTAGAGACTAACAATAACGGATTCTTCTTACTAGAATTTTTAGGATGCAATTACATATAACACTGGCCTCTATTTATAGCCATATTGGTGGTGGTAGTAGTAGGTGAAATAGTGATGGAATTAGTGGTTGTGGTAATAGTAATAATGATGCTAGTGGTGGAGTGAATGGTGATAATGGTGATGGTGGTCTAGTGGTGGTCATCCACCATGATATACCACAATATCATTTATTTACAACACTCCCTCTTGGATGTCCACCACATTAATATAATTGTCTCGTTAAAACCTTGAGGGTTAGTAGAGTACGGATGAGAAAAAGTAATATATAATTAATTAAACTGTTATAAGTTAGAGAGAAATGAGCAAGATAACTATCAAGAAACAAATAAGAACTAGAGA
>MVGT01000864.1:72004-103179 GCA_002174775.1 Macleaya cordata | reverse complement strand
ACCAATTTAGGAGACACAAGAGTACCTTGAGGACAAAACATTATGACAAGTACCATACCGATGATGAGAGGAAGAGAAATCCTCCCCCAAGTATTAGCTATGAGGATTGGGAAAAATTTATTGAAATTGAAGGAACTGATGAGGCTGTGAAGAGAAGGAAACAGGGCAAAGAAAATAGATCAAATTACACCTACAGTCATTCCACTGGACGTACAAGTCATGCTGTGGTAGAGTCTGAAATGGTACGTACGCTATTTTGACAACTTATGTGATGGACATGCTGAAACTTAATGAAACCTGTATATATTGTAGATTAAAGTTAATCCCGATAAAAACTTCACATGTGGCGACGTATGGATTAAAGCTCACACGAAAGGTAATGGTAGTATCTTAGAGAGAGCTGCTCCCTACTATGTGAGTCACATACTATTATTAGTAGTGTCAACCTTCTTATGTATTGTTATCCTTTTTTTTAACTTGAATTGATTGTTCTCTATAACGTTACAGGAGAAGATTATGAAATTGAAAGAAACTATTAGTGAAACTGATGAAGCGGATCTGGCATTGGACGATGATATCTTATCCCGAGTGTTTGGTAAGGATTCAAAAAGGCGCACTCGTAGTATTGGGACCAAGGTTTCCCGTACACAAGTTAAGGCTTCTACTCCTGCACGTACCTTATTAACTTCTGCTTAATCTGAGACTAGAGAATGGAAAGTTAGGATGGACTCAATGGAGGGTACGTTGAGTATGCTAGTTGGGTGCTTTGATTCATTTATCAATGAGATGAAGGGGACCCAACGTAGACATTGTTCACCAATCTTTGCCTCCAATGAAATGGGGAGTAGTACACCTCAATTAGAATCTCCCCGTGATGTCACATGTGTGCTCCTGAACATTGATAACGAGATCATTGCTACTAGTGTAGTATGCAAGGATTCAACTGCTAGAGTAGCCCATGGACGCCCAGTACTAGCCACACACGAGAAGGTGTTGTTGGATGATATCCTCCTACCAGGCGAAAAGACTGCAAAAGAAAACCATCCATTTGCAGAAAACTTCAAGGAAGTTGGAATTGGTGGATTTGTGGTCCACCCTAAGTTTGCTATTCGATATAGCTAGATGGATGGGGCGTTCCTCTTTTTTGTCGTTCATATTTGATACTTTTGTGGTTATGTTGACCCTTTTGTGGATGTGTTTGAACTTTTGTGCAGGTGTTAGCACTTCTCACTTTTTTGTTAAACATTTTGTGGATATGTGTTAGAACTATTGTGAATGTCAACACTTTGGAGCTTCAGTTTATTAATGAATAGTATCACTTTTTGGTTAGAATTTGTATTTTTTTCTATGTTGCTTCGTTTTTTAATGCAGGGTATATATGGAGGTCATACTATTAATCGAAACAAGTAGCCAGCCGGGGGTATATCAACTCCTGGTAAGTATTATTTATTTATTCTTTAAGTTGTATATTTTTGTTATATATGTAGTTAACTAATGGAAATAAGATTAACCTCTATCTTGTATTGATGCGAGGTACACAAATGCATTGGGGATATGTATTAGGCCTTCACACCTACAAAGAGTGGTAAGCTTTCATTAAGCGTAGTAACTGTTTAAAACTGTAATCTTCCACCTCTACTTGTGTGATTTTTGGAGATAATTAAATTGAGCTTTTTCGAGGAAGCAACTTCATTAAGAGTAGCAGAATTTTGGATAGAAAAAGATTAAAAAAGCCAGGGCTTAGTTTTCATTATTTTGATTCAATTCCTATTTGGGTATGTGTAGATTAATTAATACATGTTTTGATCAAGGTTACAGAGATGGGAATTTCAAGATCAAGAATGTATTTTTGATTATTACATGTGGGTCACAATTATTTGATTTCATATGGTTGCTTTTCCTGCTGAATTCTAATGTTAAATTAAATTTTGTAATTTAGGGGTGAAACCTTGACGTCGATCTCAAGACACTATAATGTTTCCATATGGGCAATTGCTGCGTTTAATGCAAATATAGTTGATGTTGATCTAGTTTTGGAAGGGCAACGACTTAAAATTCCTTCTTCTAGTGCTTTAGATACCCAGTTGGTGAGTATTTTTTATTCAATTCATTTTGATTAATCTTGTTGATAACTTATAAATTCAGAACTTAATAGTCTGATGAAAAAATACATAAATTCTGAACTTAGTCTCCTTTGAGTTACGTCATTTTTATTGTAAATAGGCCCTTATATATATTTGCTGCTTATGGTGAAGCTATATTTGATTCATGGGTCGGGGGTTATTTTACAACTTGCTGCTGTTGCATTTGAAGCTACTAGACTGATTTTGATTCAGATGTTGGTAAACTGCATATATTGTGGTAATCCCACTGATAGAACTTGAAAATCTGGTTCATATTTTCTAGAAAACCTACTCAATTCTCTACATCTTAAGTTGAAATTTAGATATGAGAACTACATTAAAAATCTTAATCACCCTAGGGAAAAGTTGGCAGTCTTGGGTAGTTTGTTTGCTTATGGATTTATATATTGAATATGTGAGTCAACTTTGTTACTTGGAGATCTCATGAAGTATCTAAGGTTGCCTTTCAGTCTAAACCCTTGCATAGCAGTTTGACATATATACGTGGAAATTAAGGATAGTGATGAGAAAATTTTCAGCTAATCTGGACTTGGATGGCCTAGAATCTAACATGGTCTGTTTCAAGTCCAATAGTTGTATATCAATTTTATAGGTGATAATTGTGCTGTCTACTAAAATTTTAGAAACACATATCTATCTAGCTAATGCTAAATTCTATTTTCTTGCAAGGCTTTTGAATTCTGTGTTAATGTAAAGCTGCACCATAAAATTGTTGACTTATAATTCTATATTTGCATAGAGCGATGACCCTTTACAAGAAACAGGGTGAAGAAACGAAAGCCAAACGTCCGTTCTTGTATATTCCTAGGTCAGAGCCAGAGTGTGCTTCAATAATTTATTAGCTTGATTCCTTATTATTATTGTTATGAGAAAAAATAATGGTACTTTGGTTTGTGATCTGGATATTAGTTTTTACTCATTAATTTGTTTGTAATTTTGTTGGAATCAATTATTAGTTTTCTGCAGGTGGGTCATAAATCACAAATAATTGTTTTAAAAAAAAAACATTAGTAACGGCTTAAAGCCGTGGCTATTGGAGTTGCAACTTTAAGCAGAACTCCATACTAGCAACGGCTTCAAGCCGTTACGAATCTAAAATTGGCAACGGCGTCAAGCCGTTGCTAGCGTTGAATGAACCGTGGCGAACCGTGGGATTAGACAGTTCTTTGGCATGCGAAAATGCCCGTTGCTAAGACAGTTACCCACGGCCTTGAGCCGTTGCTAAATTTTAACAACGCCTATTTTTAGCACGGCTATAGGCCGTTGCTAAGGCCATTAGCAACGACTCAAAGCCGTTGCTATTTGGCATTTTTGGTGTAGTGTCAAAGCAAAATCCCTCAACCGAAAATGGGGATAATCAAAAGTATCCCTAAATAAAAACAGGGATACATAAAAACTGAAAGATCCCTCTATCGAAAACCGGGATAAGATAAACAGAAAAGTGTCTCCTATCAAAAAAGGAGCAGAGACAAACAAAATATAGGGAGAAAACCTAGAAAAAAAATGAGCTTAGAGCCTTAATCCTTATTTCTAGCCAATCTTAAACCTCACTACAACCTAATCAAAGTCCTATTTGAGTCTCAAGGGCAACAAAAACCCTTGGTAGAGAATAAGAGTGATGAACTTCAAAAAATGAAGAAGATCAAAACAGAAATCGTATTGAGAAAAATCCAGACTTGGAAAAACTTGATCGTCTTTTGCAGGTTCCCAAATCTCCTGAGAAGATTCATCCCATGGCAGGAATCTGGTCAAAGCATCCAAAATTTCAAGCAAGGGGCATGATGGACCTCACTCATCAGAAGTGGTAAAGTTAGAACCCTATCTCTGTCCAAGGGCTCGATAGTCTCAAATGATGCCCAACGATATAAATTAAAGTGCAACAAGGAAAGCACTCTCGCATTGTTCCAGATAGACAAAAGGCCTATCCTTACAAGCGGTCGGCAGAAATCTTTGGACACGATATCTTCCTCAATCAAATCGGTAAGATCCACGTTTTATCGTGCTTTGTCGATGTTTTTAAAAAAAATCTTGAAAAAATAAAAAGCATTTTTTTGGGATCCTATGATGGAAGCTCTAGAACACTGGGATGGTACTTCGTACTACTCAAGTTTGAAAACTAAGGACATTCCCAGAAAACAAGCGTTATTTTCAGTTCATCATATATCAGCATATAGAATCTCAAAATATATGCAAACATCAAATAGAGTATCAACATATAAAAGTTTAAAAACATATATGCATCCATACATTCACATATAGAATCTAAAAATATATATGCATACATCAAATTAGATCAAATATGCAGGGAAAGATAAAACAAGTCAAAAAAGAAGGAAAAGCAAAACTCCATCCTGGCATACCCTAGCGACACCGGTGACGAGTCAGAGGCTCCATCCTGGCATACCCTAGAGACACCAGTGACGAGTCAGAGGCCGCGTGCTAGATGTGGAAGCCTGCTCACCTATCTGCAAATCATAAAAGTATACAGTCAATCAAAGAACATGGGCCAGTTGTTCCGTAGCAACCGAACTGGAACACAAAATTAAATGATTTTAGAGCCAAATCAATCTTTCGAGAAGGTCTGTCTTTACCTCCAAAGCTCAAACTAGATCAAGAACAAACTTCCAAAAGTCTTCCAATACCTTCGAAGTTCAGCAAAAGAGACCCCGACGTCTCTTCGGTTCTAGGAATCAACTAATTTTAGAGCCCGACGCTTTCGAAGGTCCATCTTTACCTCCGAAGCTCAAACACAATCAAAGAATAAACTTCTGAAGGTCCTCCAAAACCTTCGAAGTTTAGCAAAAGAGACCCTGACGTCTCTTCGGTTCTCGGAATCAGCTAATTTTAGAGCCCGATGCTTCCGAAGGTGGACCTTTACCTCCAAAGCTCGAACAAAATCAAGAAAAAACTTTCGAATGTCCTCTAATACCTTCGAAAATCAGTAAAAGAGACCCCGACGTCTCTCCGGTTCTCGGAATTAGCTAATTTCAGAGCCCGACGCTTCCGAAGGTCCATCTTTACCTCCGACGCTCGAACAAAATCAAGAAAAACTTCTAAAGGTCCTCCAATACCTTTGAAGTTCAGCAAAAGAGACCCCAACGTCTCTCCGGTTCTCGCAATCAACTCATTTTAGGACCCGACGACGCTTCCGAAGGTCCATCTTTACCTCCGTAGCTCAAACAAAATCAAGAACAAACTTTCGAAGGTCCTTCAATACCTCTAAATTTCAGCAAAAGAGACCCCGACGTCTCTCTGGTTCTCGGAATCAGCTAATTTCAGAGCCCGACGCTTCCGAAGGTCCGTCTTTACCTCCGAAGCTCAAATAAGATCAAGAATAAACTTCCAAAGGTCCTCCAATGCCTCCGAAGTTCAGCAAAAGAAACCCCGACGTCTCTCCGGTTCTCAGAATCAGTAAATTTCAGAGCCCGACACTTCCGAATGTCTATGTTTACCTCCGAAGCTCAAACAAAATCAAAGAACAAACTTCCGAAGGTCCTCCGATACCTCTGAAGTACAACATGAAGAGACGCCTTGCTGAAAAGCAGGGCTAGCTATCCCATAGCAAGCAAACCGGAACATGAAATTTGTTGATTTCAGCGCCAAATCAAAAGCTTCCTAAGTTCAGTCAGTACCTCTAAAGCACAAGAGACCCCGAAGTCTCGAATCTTCTGCGAAGGTCCTTCAATACCTCCGAAGATTAATGAAGAAGACTCCAACATCTCCACACTCGCCGTTCTAGTAGCACGTAAGCCGAGACCAACACAAGAGACCCCGAAGCCTTGAATCTTCCACGAAGGTCCTTCAATACCTCTGAAGATCAGCACAAGAGACCCCGAAGTCTCGAATCTTCCACGAAGGTCCTTCAATACCTTTAAAGATCAGCACAAGAGACCCTGAAGTCTCCCTCTTTAGCAAAGAAAGAATCTCCTGCGAAGGTCCTTCAATACCTCCGAAGATTAACGAAGAAGACTCCATCTCCACACTCGCCGTTCCAGCAGCACGTAAGTCGAGACCAACATAAGAGACCCCGAAGTTTCAAATCTTCCGTGAAGGTCCTTTAATACCTCCGAAGATCAGCACAAGAGACCCCGAAGTCTCGAATCTTCCGTGAAGGTCCTTTAAATAACTCTGAAGATCAGCACAAGAGACCCCGAAGTCTCCAATCTTCCGCGAAGGTCTTTTAATACCTCCGATGATCAGCACAAGAGACCCTGAAGTCTCCCTCTTTAGCAAAGAAAGAATCTCCCGCGAAGGTCCTTCAATACCTCCGAAGATTATCCAAGAAGACTCTAGCGTTTCCATTCTCGCCATCACGATAAGCACGTAAGCCGAGACAAAGCAATCAAAATGAGACCCTGAAGTCTCGAATCTTCTGCGAAGGTCCTTCTATACCTCCGAAGATCAACAAAGGGAGCCCGAAGTCTCATAGCAACAACTGAACCAACGCAGTTCAGAATCAAGGAAACCACGATCATATGAGGATCCGGATAAAGCAAGCATCAGACACAAGCCTAGTCAGCGAAAGATCGACCAGTGATCATGACTAAACAATAGATCTCAATCAAGCATCGCAGCATTGCAGCATTGAAGGACAAAGTGTGAGTTCCATTCGTTAACATTGAACCCAGGCTATCTTCAGGGCAGAAAAACATTCCAGCATCTTTCTCAGTGCAGAAAAACAACTTAGCTATTCTTCAAGCATAAATTGACTAGTTTCTTTAGGGCCGTATGATCACAATACCTCGCTCCTAAAAACTTTAAACTTGACATAAATCATTGCGAACAAGTGAAACACTAAATCAAACTAGCGTAGGCACTAAAACCTCCGAATAGAGATCAAATAGGGCAATTTCATCTTAAGAAACGACAGTGTTTTCCCAAGGAAAGTCAGTGAAATATTTTCTAATTGAAGGACAAAGTGTTAGTTTCATTCGTTGACATCGAACCCCGGCTATCTTCAGGGCAGAAAAACATTCCAGCATCTTTCTTAACGCAGAAAAACAACTTAGCTATTCTTCAAGCATAAGTTAACTAGCTTTTCTAGGGTCGTAGGATCGCAGTACCTCACTCCCAGCACCAGTCAGAATTTTTTGAACACACCAAATTAGTGTCCTCTTAGCTTTGGCATTTAGCCTGCTAACAGACCTCTGCCAAAGAGGGACATCTGTAGACACCTAAATTTGGTTTACTCAGAGCACCTCAGTGATTCCGTCAAAACCAGTCAAGCAGAGTCTGTAAACGGAACCCAAAAAAGTCAAAACGAGGCGAAAGAGTTAAGACCTGAGCCAGAGCCTCAGGAACTCCCTATAAACCTCCAAAAACTCTTAAAAACGTTCCAGAAACCCCCTAAAATACACTCGAAAGGTTTGAAAAACACAGAATTGACCCCAAAAAACCCCAAAAATGAACTCGGAGCACCCAGAAGACGTAAAAAAGACCCGAAGCATCCTAGGAGGCCCCACCTAGGAGGCTAAACCACCTAACCAGGGGCTGCCAAGTGGCAGCCGACCTATACACAGATCCCATGGATCTGAGCGCATCTTCAAGATGCGCCCGGGACAGGCCCTGGGTCCTATAAATAGGACCCCTCCCCCTAGCTTATTTTGGATTCAGACTTCATATTTCAACTTGAAACTTTTGAATCTCGAGAAGGTTGTTCTTCAAGCTTCGATTCGCTCCACATAGCTTACTTCGAGTCTTCTAGTCTAGCTTTAAGTTTTTTCGAATTACGAAAACTCTTTTCGTGGGCCACCTGCTGCCCTTGGGATCAGAACGGGAACAAAAACCCATCGAATAGACCTTAGAGAGAAATAGAGATAGGAATCCGTCAGAGAAACCAATCAAAACTAGAAAAAATAGTAACGAACCTCTGCCCAAAGTTCCGGTCAAATCCAGGAAGCGCTCATGTATACTCAATACTCTCAAACTCTTTATATTTCGCTGTAATACATATAAGCACTTGTAATCTCTTCAAAAGTAATACAAAAACCTTCAAAACAACAAAACTCGTTGTTATCGTCAAAGTAGTATCAATGTAGCGTATCTCTAAGGGAGCCTGCTCTCTAGCATGACTCCATAGTACGCTACATTATATTAGATAGTATCCAGGATGGCAAATCTTCCCAATCAAAACGAGAGAAGACTCTATGATTGATATCATAATCAATTCGCGGAGGATTCAAGCAAAACCGGCATAACTCGTCAATATCTTCAAAACTCCTTCCAAAAAGGAGAGAAACATCAAAACTTCGCTCACAAGGAGGTTTCTTTTATAAAACCGGCATGATTCGTTAATCAATCTCTTTTCAAAACTCCTTCCAAGTAAGGGGAGAACTCCGCCCACGAGGAGGTTCCACTTACAAAAATTGGCACGACTCGCTAACCATCATCTTCTCACCCTCCTTTAAATAAGGATGCATTATCGGCACGATTCGTCAATCACAATCTTCTTATGCTTCTCCAAATAAAGAGACATCTTCTAAGTTACGGCCATTTCCCATGAGAATGCTACGTTCTCTCCAAGAGAGGAATAGTTGTAGCCAAATCACTAGTATAGAAAAGTTCTCAAGGCAAGAGATACATAGATCTCCCTAAGCATGAACAATCCACTAAAGCCCTCCCGAGCACTGAGGCACGTTAGCATGAATAGGTATAACCACCTTGTTATCTCTATTCATAGAGATACCAGAAGCAGAGGTCAGATCATTACACTAATGTACTTGTCTTTTCTACTTTATTTTCTTACAATAGCCGAACTAACTGTTTTCTTATGCTGGAAATTTCATACATTATATGCACATGAGATGAAACACCAACGTTGACATAAAACCCCCTTTACGAAGTAGAAACCGACTAACGTCGGATGGTTGTCAAGTGCCTAACACCTTCTTGACCCGTAATCAGGACCTCGTACCTAGGATCTCTACACAATACATCGCAGACCGAGTCAATCAGAAGAAGATGTTACCTGGTCTCTCCCCAAAGAGACTAGATAATGCCTTTTCCTAATCAAGAGGGACCTGGCACCCTTCAAATTCAGGTGGAGACTTTACAACATTTAACAAAGGATGAGACTCTCCTTCCTCTTTTAAAGAAACCAGAAAAATGCGCTAAAAGAAGGAAAGAGAGGAGCATCTACAGAATAGATACACACACGCACACACAAACAAAAAGGATACTTACGATCTAGGAACACTACCGCCTAGAAACCCGTACCCCCGAAGAGGAAGGTCCGGGAGCAGGCTCTCCCCTCGAGCAAGATGACGCAGGAGACAATTGCGGTAGCAGTGGTTAGGCCACTCTCGGATGGGCGAGGAAATGCGCTGGCATAAAGGTGAAAAACCCTTTAAAAAATTGGGAACGATTCGTACGCCTCAGGCTTCCTCGGCATCCTCGAGCCTTGTCTTTTCGTAAGAGAGANCAAAAATGGCTTGTACAACGTGGACTGAAACCTTTAAACTGCGATTCTAACCAATTCTGGTCTCCAAACTTCGTAGCTTCAGTTCCTGTCATCATTTTATAGGACCTCCAAAAAGTGTGCAAAATTTGGTGCGATTCCGAGGAGTTTGACTTTTTGCCCAAAATTGGCTTGTACAACGTGGACTGAAACCTTTGAACTGCGATTCGAGGCAATTCTGGGGTCCAAACTTCGTGGTTTCAGTTCCTATGATCATTTTAAATGACCTCCAATGAGTGTGCAAAATATGGTGTGATTCCGAGGATTTCGAATTTTGGCCCAAAAATGGCTTGTACAAAAAATGCGGGACAAATCAGCAGCCGGATGGGAGCATTGGTTCGAACTCATGTGCCTGTTTCCTATATAAGTTGGGATAAAATCCCCTTAAAATTTAAGGAGGATGTTTGGAATAACTTGTTGGTAAGAAACAATATGCTTATTTCCACTTCNGACGCTCGAACAAAATCAAGAAAAACTTCTAAAGGTCCTCCAATACCTTTGAAGTTCAGCAAAAGAGACCCCAACGTCTCTCCGGTTCTCGCAATCAACTCATTTTAGGACCCGACGACGCTTCCGAAGGTCCATCTTTACCTCCGTAGCTCAAACAAAATCAAGAACAAACTTTCGAAGGTCCTTCAATACCTCTAAATTTCAGCAAAAGAGACCCCGACGTCTCTCTGGTTCTCGGAATCAGCTAATTTCAGAGCCCGACGCTTCCGAAGGTCCGTCTTTACCTCCGAAGCTCAAATAAGATCAAGAATAAACTTCCAAAGGTCCTCCAATGCCTCCGAAGTTCAGCAAAAGAAACCCCGACGTCTCTCCGGTTCTCAGAATCAGTAAATTTCAGAGCCCGACACTTCCGAATGTCTATGTTTACCTCCGAAGCTCAAACAAAATCAAAGAACAAACTTCCGAAGGTCCTCCGATACCTCTGAAGTACAACATGAAGAGACGCCTTGCTGAAAAGCAGGGCTAGCTATCCCATAGCAAGCAAACCGGAACATGAAATTTGTTGATTTCAGCGCCAAATCAAAAGCTTCCTAAGTTCAGTCAGTACCTCTAAAGCACAAGAGACCCCGAAGTCTCGAATCTTCTGCGAAGGTCCTTCAATACCTCCGAAGATTAATGAAGAAGACTCCAACATCTCCACACTCGCCGTTCTAGTAGCACGTAAGCCGAGACCAACACAAGAGACCCCGAAGCCTTGAATCTTCCACGAAGGTCCTTCAATACCTCTGAAGATCAGCACAAGAGACCCCGAAGTCTCGAATCTTCCACGAAGGTCCTTCAATACCTTTAAAGATCAGCACAAGAGACCCTGAAGTCTCCCTCTTTAGCAAAGAAAGAATCTCCTGCGAAGGTCCTTCAATACCTCCGAAGATTAACGAAGAAGACTCCATCTCCACACTCGCCGTTCCAGCAGCACGTAAGTCGAGACCAACATAAGAGACCCCGAAGTTTCAAATCTTCCGTGAAGGTCCTTTAATACCTCCGAAGATCAGCACAAGAGACCCCGAAGTCTCGAATCTTCCGTGAAGGTCCTTTAAATAACTCTGAAGATCAGCACAAGAGACCCCGAAGTCTCCAATCTTCCGCGAAGGTCTTTTAATACCTCCGATGATCAGCACAAGAGACCCTGAAGTCTCCCTCTTTAGCAAAGAAAGAATCTCCCGCGAAGGTCCTTCAATACCTCCGAAGATTATCCAAGAAGACTCTAGCGTTTCCATTCTCGCCATCACGATAAGCACGTAAGCCGAGACAAAGCAATCAAAATGAGACCCTGAAGTCTCGAATCTTCCGCGAAGGTCCTTCTATACCTCCGAAGATCAACAAAGGGAGCCCGAAGTCTCATAGCAACAACTGAACCAACGCAGTTCAGAATCAAGGAAACCACGATCATATGAGGATCCGGATAAAGCAAGCATCAGACACAAGCCTAGTCAGCGAAAGATCGACCAGTGATCATGACTAAACAATAGATCTCAATCAAGCATCGCAGCATTGCAGCATTGAAGGACAAAGTGTGAGTTCCATTCGTTAACATTGAACCCAGGCTATCTTCAGGGCAGAAAAACATTCCAGCATCTTTCTCAGTGCAGAAAAACAACTTAGCTATTCTTCAAGCATAAATTGACTAGTTTCTTTAGGGCCGTATGATCACAATACCTCGCTCCTAAAAACTTTAAACTTGACATAAATCATTGCGAACAAGTGAAACACTAAATCAAACTAGCGTAGGCACTAAAACCTCCGAATAGAGATCAAATAGGGCAATTTCATCTTAAGAAACGACAGTGTTTTCCCAAGGAAAGTCAGTGAAATATTTTCTAATTGAAGGACAAAGTGTTAGTTTCATTCGTTGACATCGAACCCCGGCTATCTTCAGGGCAGAAAAACATTCCAGCATCTTTCTTAACGCAGAAAAACAACTTAGCTATTCTTCAAGCATAAGTTAACTAGCTTTTCTAGGGTCGTAGGATCGCAGTACCTCACTCCCAGCACCAGTCAGAATTTTTTGAACACACCAAATTAGTGTCCTCTTAGCTTTGGCATTTAGCCTGCTAACAGACCTCTGCCAAAGAGGGACATCTGTAGACACCTAAATTTGGTTTACTCAGAGCACCTCAGTGATTCCGTCAAAACCAGTCAAGCAGAGTCTGTAAACGGAACCCAAAAAAGTCAAAACGAGGCGAAAGAGTTAAGACCTGAGCCAGAGCCTCAGGAACTCCCTATAAACCTCCAAAAACTCTTAAAAACGTTCCAGAAACCCCCTAAAATACACTCGAAAGGTTTGAAAAACACAGAATTGACCCCAAAAAACCCCAAAAATGAACTCGGAGCACCCAGAAGACGTAAAAAAGACCCGAAGCATCCTAGGAGGCCCCACCTAGGAGGCTAAACCACCTAACCAGGGGCTGCCAAGTGGCAGCCGACCTATACACAGATCCCATGGATCTGAGCGCATCTTCAAGATGCGCCCGGGACAGGCCCTGGGTCCTATAAATAGGACCCCTCCCCCTAGCTTATTTTGGATTCAGACTTCATATTTCAACTTGAAACTTTTGAATCTCGAGAAGGTTGTTCTTCAAGCTTCGATTCGCTCCACATAGCTTACTTCGAGTCTTCTAGTCTAGCTTTAAGTTTTTTCGAATTACGAAAACTCTTTTCGTGGGCCACCTGCTGCCCTTGGGATCAGAACGGGAACAAAAACCCATCGAATAGACCTTAGAGAGAAATAGAGATAGGAATCCGTCAGAGAAACCAATCAAAACTAGAAAAAATAGTAACGAACCTCTGCCCAAAGTTCCGGTCAAATCCAGGAAGCGCTCATGTATACTCAATACTCTCAAACTCTTTATATTTCGCTGTAATACATATAAGCACTTGTAATCTCTTCAAAAGTAATACAAAAACCTTCAAAACAACAAAACTCGTTGTTATCGTCAAAGTAGTATCAATGTAGCGTATCTCTAAGGGAGCCTGCTCTCTAGCATGACTCCATAGTACGCTACATTATATTAGATAGTATCCAGGATGGCAAATCTTCCCAATCAAAACGAGAGAAGACTCTATGATTGATATCATAATCAATTCGCGGAGGATTCAAGCAAAACCGGCATAACTCGTCAATATCTTCAAAACTCCTTCCAAAAAGGAGAGAAACATCAAAACTTCGCTCACAAGGAGGTTTCTTTTATAAAACCGGCATGATTCGTTAATCAATCTCTTTTCAAAACTCCTTCCAAGTAAGGGGAGAACTCCGCCCACGAGGAGGTTCCACTTACAAAAATTGGCACGACTCGCTAACCATCATCTTCTCACCCTCCTTTAAATAAGGATGCATTATCGGCACGATTCGTCAATCACAATCTTCTTATGCTTCTCCAAATAAAGAGACATCTTCTAAGTTACGGCCATTTCCCATGAGAATGCTACGTTCTCTCCAAGAGAGGAATAGTTGTAGCCAAATCACTAGTATAGAAAAGTTCTCAAGGCAAGAGATACATAGATCTCCCTAAGCATGAACAATCCACTAAAGCCCTCCCGAGCACTGAGGCACGTGAGCATGAATAGGTATAACCACCTTGTTATCTCTATTCGTAGAGATACCAGAAGCAGAGGTCAAATCATTACACTAATGTACTTGTCTTTTCTACTTTATTTTCTTACAATAGCTGAACTAACTATTTTCTTATGCTGGAAAGTTCATACATTATACGCACATGAGATGAAACACCAACGTTGACATAAAACCCCCTTTACGAAGTAGAAACCGACTAACGTCGGACGGTTGTCAAGTGCCTAACACCTTCTTGACCCGTAATCAGGACCTCGTACCTAGGATCTCTACACAATATATCGCAGACCGAGTCAATCAGAAGAGGATGTTACCTGGTCTCTCCCCAAAGAGACTAGATAATGCCTTTTCCTAATCAAGAGGGACCTGGCACCCTTCAAATTCAGGTGGAGACTTTACAACATTTAACAAAGGATGAGACTCTCCTTCCTCTTTTAAAGAAACCAGAAAAATGCGCTAAAAGAAGGAAAGAGAGGAGCATCTACAGAATAGATACACACACGCACACACAAACAAAAAGGATACTTNCGATCGAAGGGCAGGGCACCACAATTTTTATTTTTTCCCCGATTTGGGAATCATTGTACCAGCACCTACTAGCTTCATTTCCTCATTATCTTAGTAGTACTAGCTTTACTACAACCCATATATTTTGATTACCATAAAATCAATCCCATTGCATAGAAATATCTTAACAAATCAAAGTTAAAAAACTGATATTATAGCACTAATTTGGAACCTTAGACAAGTTATGAATCCATTCAAAACTTTCAGATAATAAGTTCTCTTGGTAAAAACAAACTAAAAAAACATAGAAAATGTTCTTCATAAAAAACAAGACACAGTAGATGGTCAAAGCACCATACACCAGTTAATCGCCGTTGTCATTTTCATCATTGCCTTCCTTATCCTGCAAATACCCTAACAGTTCATATCAATACTAGTAAGAGAAAATCAACTAAAGGAGAAACCCAAAAAGGTTGCAACTACATACAAACTGCAAAGTTTTAAGTCGTGTGTTTCACCATTACTTCAACTGTGTGCCTGAGAAGGATAGCTTTTGCCAAATCTATATGATACTCACAATAACGTTATGAATACCTCTAAGATAAAACTATCATTCTAACTTCTTAGATACTCAATGCCCCAATTAACAAAACTGAAAAGCTTTATAATTATCAAAACTTACAAGAAGCATCAAAGATATCCATGTTCAGATTAAGTTTACTGAGCAGCAGCATGTGCTGTATCAAATCCACCTGTAACATAAATAGCCAATCACCAAGAAAGAAAAACAAAATTCTTTAAATCCCTACACCTGCAACACCACTCATAAAGATGTCCCACACATCTCTAAACAATTAATGCAATTACGTGCCTCATTAGCCAAAAAAAATGAAAAATACCCTTTCACATACTCTAGGTTGTAAAACCCAAGTACCAACTACACCACTAGTCTTCTAATAACAAAGAGTATCCTAAGAAATTCCTGTTTTAAAAGAGCTGCATCCCTTAAAAAATTAAATTGTGTTTCCTCATCAAGTTATAATCCAGATTTCAATTATACCTAAGACAACAATTAGAAGGATATAATTAACAGAACAAACCACTTAAATATATTAACAGCAACTGGCTAGCTAGTCAAGTACAAGTACAAGAGCTTACCTTCTTGGTACAACATGCAACAGAGCTTAGCAGAAATCTTGAAACCCTAGAGTACACAACAACAGCTGCAACACCAAATACAACCTATAAGCATAATCTATAGCAACTTCATCTGGTGTAGTGACCCCAACAATGCAACATAAAAAATGCTAACCAAGATTGACCTTTTCAAAGGGGTAGTTATGGATCTACCCCAGTTACTGTATGTTCACCCCAATTTAAAATTTTAAAAGTTTTTGAAACTGCCCTTATTATATGGGCGTAATATGTAGTAGTTCACCCTAAGAAAAAAAAAGGGACCGTAAGAACAAAGAGAGTTTAATTTTTATTTTGGATCATTTAACTACTTTCACTTAGTCAGAGTATCAATTCAATTGGTAATTAATTAGTAAATAGATTAAAAAAGTTAAAAAGTCAATCATAGTACTGTTTTCAATATAAGATTCCATCGTAATTAGTGATTTACAAAGTTATAACTACAATAAAAAAATAATACTAATTGGCATGATAGCTTCAACATGATTCAATTTGATCGAAGGGATAATTTATCTAAATCATTAGTTCATTCGATCTTTTAAGATTCTCATAACAATTTTTTTCTGAAATTTTTTGTGTTATCAAAGTGGCGGAGAATTGTCAAGTTGATCCTTTGCCTTTTATTTATTTATTTTATTTTTTGAATTCATTAAGGATTTTACAATAATGGAGATTTAGAGATTCATAAAAAAACAAAAACTTTAAGTTGGTGAATTGGGGATGATTAAAAAATTAAAACAAAAAAAATAAAATCTACCTCGTAAAAGTATAAATCTCCCCATGTTTAGATGCAGTTCACCCCATCACTAGGGGAAACTGATACTAATTAAACTGGGGTTGATCCAAAATCGGCCTTTCAAAAGGGTTCCCACCACTAGCAACAACTATGTTTTCTCCCGCTAGCAAAAACCAAGATTGACATTTTCAGTCGCAAAGAAGTATAGGACCAGCTAACAATAAAGAACCAAAAACAATGATAAATCCATTATAATCATAATATCTAAAAGCCATCATATAATAGAGAATTAAATCACAAGCATAAGATATACAAAGAGTCAAAGAAGATCTAAACCAAAAGAAAATTGTCAATAAAGCACATTCTTTCTAAATAAAACAACTATAGCAAAATTAGCAAAATAAGTGGTTGTGACTCACCTCCTCATTGAAGATACCTCAAACTCCAGATAATCCAAGAAACACATGGGGCTTTACCCTTTTAACCTGACAAATATAGAGGTATTTCAGAATTTGAGTTGATTCATCATAAAGTTGTTAAGAAACTTACACAATTAATGATGAAACTTAAATCTAGACTTGCTTCCACGAGAACTTAAACCTCCAACTTACATAGTTAACACCTCTTTCATTAAGACTTCTTCTACACTTACATTACACGTAAACTTCATAATATAATTGACTAAGGTCTGAAGAGTTGGTGTAAACCATGACTATATGTAATATCCATCAACAAGTATAACATAATTCCAGAACCACCTCATATTTGTATTGCATAATTGATTTGAATGATAACTAAGATAAGGTACTAAACAAAAATAATACTCAGTACAAATGAGCAAAAACCTAGTCTTAAGAGATAGAAGCAATACGTTGTGTGACTCCACTACCACTACCTTAACAGCAATAAGTCTAAAACACTACTTCTTATCAAAAGGTAGCATTTATTAATATAAGTGAAGAATATTGAACATTTTAGATCATTTAGTAATTAATCCATGAATCCACAACATTAATATAACAGTAAAATAGAATAAAAAAAGATATTATTAATAAATAAAATCTGGTTCACCCATTTCATCAAACATCTTCCGAGCATACTCCAAACCAAAGCTGCTGCAACAATTGCCTCAACAACATTATGAACCCCTTCCTCCTAACAAACCAACAAAGAACTTCTCTAATCCTTAACTGCTAATTCTTCTTCTTTTTCCTTTTCTTTTTTCAATCTCTTTCGCTTTCTCACACACATTGAAAATAATTTTTACTGCCTTGATGTTTTCACTGTGAAGCTCCATGAATTGCAAAGCTCAGAATACTACTAGCAGTAGCAGCACATGATGAATAATAACAAAAAGAGTTTAGATTAAAATAATAATAAAAACACAAACAACATACATACCTCTCTTAGCTAGTTTTTTATGTTGTTCGAGTCCCTGCAATTTCAAAAGGAACCAAACTTCAAACCCAATACCTTTTTCATTTAGTTTACCTAATAGATGATTCAATCTCATATTCAGGAGCTTAAGGCTGTCACTTAAATTCGATTAGCACCTTAACTTCAGTTTTACCAAATACTATGTACGATGCAACTCAATTAATTATTAATTTTTCATTAAACTGAAAATTAAAAGACTTACAAAATAAAAGCAGAATTAAGTAGTTATAGGAAATACATTTAAACTTCAGGCCAACTGCTTCATTTCAAAATCTTAACTTCAGGTCATTTCTTGTTCGGACCATGGTTCGAACCAGCTGCTTCAATTAAAAAAATTTTAATTTCAGGATATTTCTGGTTCGGACCATGGTTCGAACCAGCTGCTTCATTTCAAGAAATTTCAACTTCAGGACATTTCTGGTTCGGACCATGGTTCGAACCAGGTATTTCAAAAAAAAAAAAAAACTTTTTGACTTCAGGCGGTTTCTGGTTCGAACCAGCTAATCGTTTAAAAAAAAAGGGGGAATTTTCAACTTCAGGCCCTTGCTGGTTCGAACCAGCTGATCGTTTTTGAGGAAAAATGGGTTTTGAGTTTTGTTTCAAAAAATGGGTTGAGTTTTGGGAAGACCTATCCTTCTAACCCGCGTTTTTAGAGATAGAAGGGCTGAATCGAACCAGCCCTTCTCACTTTGGATCGAACCAAATCAGTAAAAGAAAGGAGAGAGAGGAGAGAAGGAAGAAAGAGAAGAAAACGAGAGCAGCAAATCTCCAAGGGTGAGGCCGATTTCTTCAAAGATTCTCCTCTACTTTCTTACAATATCCATTCGAGGGTAAGATCTTGAGTCCTTACCTCATGATATTTTAGTTTCATGTGTTTCTTTTTGTCCCACAAACCCTAGGTTGCAAATCATGCTAAAACCTTTGATCTAGGTCTTCTTTATGCTAGGATTTCATTAATGTTAGCAATAATTTCTAGGATTTTTGTGTTTCTAACTCCAAAGAGATCTTGAGTCTCGATTTTTGTTCAAACCCTAGGTTTAGATCTTGATTAAACCTTCTTGAAAAGAGTTTGAAACCGTGAATGCCTTTGTTTAAAACTCTAATAGTAGTTTAAGGTGTTAGGTTCATGATCAAAATAACAAAACTAATCCAGCATCTTAGATGTTGATGTTTGCTTTGTGTTAGCTCAAAATCTTAAAGTTAATTATTGTTTACAAAAAAAAAAAAAAAACAAAACAAAACTAGTCTAAACTCCTGCGTGTTAGCTTAAAGCCAATCAATTTCAGAATGCCCAAAGAGTGTTTCAGGCCAGCAAAGACTAGGCAAGCACCCGCCATGGCTAAGTTGAAAGCCAAAGGGAGGTTCTTTCAATCTCTCGAAACTAAGGATCTTTTTGTTAGTGAAGATGCTCATGCACTTTATTATAATAAGTTCTGTGATCGGCCCTTGGCCATTGAGCGAACTGTGGGTCTTAGCCAACTTTATGGCTTGAACTTGTTATCCATTTTCCAACTCTTAAATTGGGAACCACTACGAACCGGTGATGGAAAGGCATATCCTCGCCTTACCTATCTCTTCTACGCCAATATGCATAACTTGGACCCCTTCAATCCAAGTTTCAACATAATGGTGGATGGCGTCGAGATGGTAATTGACCCGCCTACTATTGCTTCGATCTTTTCGATATAGGTTGTTGAGAGTCCTATCGTTATCTTTATGGGGAGTGATGAGGTCAAGGAGGGCCTTCCACCAAAAGAGGAAGCGGTGTTGTCACTCACCGAAAAGGCCCTCAAATGGAGGAGTTACATACCCCTTGCTAAATGCACTATAGATGTGATGATGTTGTATAAGGTAGCTTGCACTAACTTCTTCTCATGCTTGGGAAACAAGAGTAGAATCAAGACCCTATGGGCTTACTTCCTCTACTATGCCAAGAACAAGCAACCTTTTGACATTTCTTCTCACATTATACGACAAATGATTACCCAACACTCTAACCTGGGCAAGAAGTTGGCTTTGCCTTTCCCAAAGTTGGTGGGGTTAATCCTTGAAAATTTTTGCATGATTAACAACAAGAACGAGCCCATAAGGAAGGGGCTGGGGGTGTTGAGTAAATCACTTTGAATAGGAGTTTGGCACAGCTAAAGAACTCCAGGAAAGCATCCAAGGCACCCAAAGAAGACTCTTCCTCGAGCCTCGAGGCGCAAGTGAAACGTCTTACTGATTGTGTACAGGAGATGCATCTCGATGTGAAGAACATAAGGGAGGTTCTCCGTCTTGTGGCTGAGGAAAGAAACATTGCTACCTCACGCCTTGATGCGACCAATGAGGCGACAATACATTGATGGAGATGACGAGGAGGAAGATGAGGAAAGTGATGAAGAATAGGCGGACTCGCCTCAAGTCGGTTCTTTTTGCTTTACTTTTGCAAGACTTTAGAATTCGGGTAATAATATTTTGATATCATGTTTGCTAGCACACTTTGATATTATGTTTACCTCTTTTGAAGATACTTGACTTAGTTAAGTATGGTAGGCTTTAACATTAAGCCATGACTTCTATACATGGTTTCTCGGACATACTTCGATGTTACTTTGGGGGAATATGTAGGTTGATGGTTTATGACATGCATTGGTTACGTCCTATGCAATTGGAGGCACGAGGTTTAGATGAATGACATACTTTGATTGTATCACTTATCTTTGAAAATGCAATTCATAGCCTTAACATGTCATGCTTTGATAGAGATGGTGCGTTTTTATTCCTCATTACCTTGGAAATGTATGGTTAAGAGTTGATTTAGCATTCTTTTATCTTTGATGCATAGTTTATGTGGATACGATACAATGAGACATGTTATGGTTTGACGGATCATGGTATGCCTTACCTGCCTCTCATATTTTTTTAGAATGAATGGCTTAAGTTCAAAAGTGTTCCACATTGATGCCATGTTTCATGAAATAGACGGTCAGGGATAAGTTTCGCCTCTTTTGAAAATACATATCTTCTTTTATAATAAATGCACCACTGCAATGTGTAAACCCCTTCTAAAATTACAGGAATCATTTACATGCTTTGTTTTGTCATTTTATTTCACAATGTGGAAAGCATGGAGTAGTTATAAAAGGTGTTTTAACGACACACCTCACAACTTTGAGAATGCATGGTCAAATGTAGATGGTAATATGTTTGACAGGCATGGAGGCCCCATGTTTTACAAGGCATGTTATTTGGCAAATGTAGGGGTTTGAAGACTTTTCAAAAAAAAAATAGCTGACTTCAGGTCATTTGTGGTTCGAATCGGGAAAGACCTGATGACTTCAGGACATTTGTGGTTCGAACCATTTGCTTCTTAACAATCAAAACAAAATGGGTTGTATGTTACACCTGAAGGAGTTTCGAATTTTTTTTTACTTTTTTGGACGTTTTCACTTCGATTTTGGTGAAGCTATACTAATCTACTCCACACATGTCGCACATATACATTTGATGAAAAAAAAAATGAGAAGGGGGCCATAAGAATAAAAATATACCAAGAAAAGGAAGGGTCATTCATTCATTCAAAACATTACAAAAAGATTCCAACATCACAAAAAGATTTGAAGAACACAAGAGGATTCAAAACATTACAAAAGGATTCCATCATCACAAAAAGATTCGAAGATCACAAGAGGATTCAAACATTACACAAGAATTCCTTCCTTTCTTCTTATTTTTTCTCTATTCATCCCCTCACTAATCGTCTACATCAGATCCAAAACCATCAAAGGAAAGGAGTTCATGGCGCCATTCGGTATAGCTTGGAAGGTAAATAGGCATCGCTTGGACCACGTTTTCTCCGCGAATGAGTCCATACCCGTCCCGGTACCGCCATGCCACCTTTGTAGCATGGACGATGGCACATGTAAGGAGCGTTACACCTAAAAAATGTCTATGCATTTGAGGATTGCCTTGATTATACCCAAATTGGCGATAATGAATTTGGGGACCATAAAACATGCTGTGCCTTAAGCTTGTGAACATTAAAACTTTATGGTACTCGGTACGAGAGAAAGTCAAGGTAATGCCCAAGTCACTCAAATGCCAATAGACCTCTTCATTCGGGAGGCCTTGGTGTTAGGTAAAATGAGGTCAATAGCCCAATGGTACAATTAGCGCATATTGAACATGCGCACCACATTAGCCGTCATCCAAAGCGCCTCAGGAACCGGGTCAATGAGGCGAAGATACTCTACTTGCCATATCTAAAACCAAAAAAAAGGGGGTCAAATGAGGTCAAAAATATATATATATTTTTAGGGTCGAGGAATGGTTCGAACCGTGACCTGACGTACTCAGGTCCTCGCTAGTTCGAACCGCAGGCATTCAAATTTATTTTTCCGCACTATTCCAGTTTTTCGGCAATTTGTTTTACCGGCCATGCACATTCACGACTAATGTACATATAGAATTATATACGCACACAAAAAAATGGGTTTAATTGATTTAAAGGGGAATCATTACAAAAGGAGAGAGGTTTACAAAAAAAAAACTTCTCCATGAGACGGCAAGCCGTTGAGTGCCGTCAAAAGCCTCATCGGCAGTCATTCCCCCCGCACCAATGAACCATCAAACACCCCATATTTGCTGCACGATAACCACAATTAAGAGCAATATCAGCAATTGAAGCAAGATCAAGTAAAGGAAGAAAAATCAAAAGCAATCCATTGGAAGAGTCGGACGAGATCGATGGACGGCGACGACATATCAGAACCAAACGAAGACCCGAATAACGCCTCGAAAGTGCTCAGAGTTTGAGGGGGCGCCAAAAGGAGGATAACGGAAACCGGCGAGGGGCGGCGACCTTCGACGCTTTCTGGCTTACCTTTAAAAAAGAAAGATCTTATCTTTCCTTTTAAAGGCAAGGCCACCAAACGTGCGGACCCTGGAAAACCCTGAAAGGGATGGGAGGGTACGAATGGAAACCAAAAGTACGGGAAGAAAATCTCCCTCGAAAAAGAAGCTCAAAAGGTTCAAGGTCACTACGGCAAAACTCAAGCATCGAGACTTATCCAAATGCATCAGTACCCGTTCAGATACATAAATAGGCAAAGATGAGCTCAAATAAGCTTATACAAGTATATGAAAGGACTCAAAGGAAAAATACTCTGAGGGTACCATGCCGAAGCAGTTAGGAGTGATCGCCAAAATTTGTGTGTCATTACTTTGGCATACGGTCCACAAAGTAGGCCTCTGCCAAAGAGGGGCATCTGTAGAGACCCCAATTTTGCCCACCCTCACTCATTGAGTAATTCAAGATTCTCATGAATCATCCACCAAACAACCCAAAATAGAGTTCAAAATCAAGCCCAAAACCGGCTCAATTCCATTTCAAAAAGGTGGTTCAGAGTTCGGTTTATCTGGAATTATCTGGATTTGATTAGCAAATGTGTTAAAAACATAGATTCTAAGGGTCTTTTGGACACAAGGAGGGTTTTTCAGGGATTCCTGGATATCACTCTTCTTTCTTGTCATAGCAGCATTTACTCGAGCCTCGGACTCCGGTAGTTGGGTATAGAGTGCTGCAGACACCTGGTTTTATCTTCTTTATAATAGAGCCACCAAAGATGAGCCCAAAAATTATCTCCGCAAGCCAAGCCCAAACCGTCATAAAACTATTTCAGTAACCAAGCCCAAACGGCCCCATTCCTTTTTAATGGCGAAGCCCAAAGTAAAGTCCAAAATCATATACAAAGAAGGTCCAAAAATATCCTAAAAGGAAGCAAAAAATCGCTAAAAATAAGCCCAGAGAAAAAAATATGAAAAGACCCAACAAGCCCAAATGGGCTGAAAAAAAAATGGACCAGGCCTCAACTGGTTCGAACCGGTTCGAATCGGCTGAAGCCTGGTTGCTTACTCTCTTTTCTTTATCTTTTTTTCCCACTTCCTTACTATTTCACCCACTCTCTCCCTCTCTTGTCAAATCTACACTTTTTATCCTCACCCTTGTTTCCCTCATATAAAAACACATTTTTACCCTCAAAGGTGAAAATCTTTTTTAAGAAAACTCATCTCCATACTATTCTAACCAACTTTTCACTTTTGACAAATCAACTTTTTTGTCCCTTCTTCTTAACTCATTTTCACACAAAAGAATGAAAATCCTTTTCACTTCCAAAAACCCGTCCCCATACTATTCCAACTAACCTTTCACTTTTGATAAATCAACCTTTTTTTCCCTACTTCTTAACTCCTTTTCACACAAAAGAATGAAAAAGTCTTTTTCACTTCCCAAAATTCCCCTCCCTACTATTCTAATCACCTCCCACTCTTGTCAAGTCAACCATCTAATCCCCTTTTTGTGGAAGGCTATAAAAAGAGCCTTCCATCCCACAATAAAGAAAAAAAAAGAGGAGAAAAGGAATCCTGGAAAAAAAGAAAGGACTAACAACATTGAAGTAAAAAAAGGCTAATCATTCTTAAAAGAGGAAGGATTTCTAGAGAGATAAAAAAGCTAATGATTTTGGACTTAGAAAACTAGTAATCCTTGGGAGATAGACCTTTGGGAAAGAAGGGTTATTCAACAACAAATAGAGAGGTTATAAACCTAGAGGAGAAGAATCAAACTTGAAGACTTGAAAAACAAAGAAGAAAGTGGCAAGGCTTTGGGGAATTTTCTTCTTTCTTGGGCCTAAGTGGTAACCCTTTTTCTCCAACATCAAAAGCTCTACTTATTCTAGTCACAACACTCTTATAAAACTTAGGAGTGGTGTGTCCTTTTTGGGTCTAGAGACTTTTTAAAAAACTCTTCTACTAGGTTTAGAAGATGGGAAAAATGAGGCGAAGCTCTACCAATTTTTAGTCTCAACACTCTTATTTAGTTATGAGTGATGTGACCTCTTTTTGGTGGGAGACTTCAAGAATCAATTTCCAAGCAATCTATGCCATAAATCCATGTATAGAAATTTTCTAAGCTCGGTTAAACTTCAAGATGATCTAAATTAGATTGTCTTGAAAGCCGTAAAACTTATGCTCATTTCGAATTGTAAATATTACTTATAAATTGTTCCAAAGTGAGTATACATCTTTTTATGCCTATATCATTTGCATTTTTGTCATTTACATCTAAGTTATTAACACTAACTTTCTAACTTTCTAACCATTTAAAGTTAAAGTATTTATTTCCTTTGTTCATTATCTTTATTTATTTATGGTTATTCCCCTATTTCGTCAAAGAATTCTGAAAAAGAATGTCTTGGCACCTTTTTTTTTATTTACGATCACTAACTTACTAACCTTGTCAAGGGAATCTAAACTGGATTATCCTGGCACCCTTTCTTGCTTCTTTACAGCCACTAATTTATTAACCTTGTCAAGGAAATCTAAAATAGATTATCCTGGCACATTTCTTTTGATGCAAAGATCATGATGATAAATCACCAAGAATGAAGTAATTTGTTAAAATGAATTACTGTCTGAAGATAAATGCCATGGTTGAAACAACTTGCATAAGAATGCTCCAAGGGGAAGCATTTTAAAGAGAAATATTTACAAGGGAAATATTTTCTAAAAAGGAATCCCACAAATTCCATCAAGTATAGAAACTCTGTACAATTTTTTGGAATGACAATATCATTTAAAAAGACCTAATCTTTCTTTCGAATAAGAGAAGATTATCAACTCACTCATCTTGTAAGAAGACATTTAATGTCTCCTAAAATATGGAGACAATTCATAAGTATATGCTTCAAAAGCATGTATATTGTGACTTACATTTATCTTCAAAGAAATTATTTGTTCAGTTATGGACTTAATCTCAAAAAGAGATGTACCCAATTATCCATAAGATAGTTAATTACTCATAATTTCTGCGCAAAATTTCTTAATCAGTTCTTACAATAAATATCCCCAAAATTACACCCCAATTACGAAGTAGAGACCGATCTTGGATCAGGCGGTTGTCATGTGCCTTACACCTTCCTGACCCGTAACAGAATTCTCTTACGTAGAATCTTAAATTGCAGACCAATCTAAGGAAGACCGCCATTAGAATTTTTCAAAGAAAAAAGCTAAGGGCAGTTTTCCAACTTTAGGATCCTTATTCCCTAAAAATCAGGTGGCGACTCCAAATCAAATAAATCAAAAAACCATAAGTCTCTCGGAGAGAGATGCAAAAGTCATCTCCCTCAGCGAAAAAGAGCAAGAGAGAGAGGAAAATCCTCGTAGCATTGACGGACTAAAAGTGCGGGTGCTACAACCGCCTTCGACCTAGGCTAGTAGTGCATCGATTGACCGTTCAGTAGAGGCGGTATAGAGTAGGAGGGGCCCTTCTTTTGTGGGGGGTCTCATGATGGCGGGAGATGTGAGAACTTTCTTGAGTTGGTCGAAAGCTTCTTATTGCTTGCTCCCCTATTCGAAATTAACCCCCTTCTTTTGCAAAGGCATGAGGTGACTTATGGTCTCAGCCAGGCCTGGTATGAAGCGTCGGATGTAGGTGATTTTACCCATGTAGCTTTAGAGCTCCTTACGATCCTTTGGTGCTTGCATGTTGAGTATTGCTGAGGTCTTGTCTGGGTCGACCTTGACGCGTTCCTTAGTGACAATGAATCCCATAAATCTTCCGGCGGAGACACCTGTTGAGGTATTTCCTAGAAGAGAGATGGATTAATTAATCTTTTAGAAGAGAGAAAAGGTAAAGTTTAATCAAAATATGCAAAGGTGTTCTGTTGTGCAGGACATTATAAAGCATCTAGAAGATATTAGGAAGGATGCACGTTGATTGCACGACTTTGAGGAGCGTCTCAAAGCACACGTAATAGTGACGTGGCATTGAGAAGCATCCTGGAGACACTTGATGATGATGTGGTATGGAAGAGCATCCAGAAAACATGTAGGAGTGTCTTAAAAGCGCGTCAAAGCTGATGTGGAAGAGATGAGTCACGTGAAATGTTGTCTCAGTATTTATTTTTCTATAAATAGGGATCAGGGGTTCATTTTTATGTAATCCGAAAAAAGTGATATAAGAGAAAAGACTGAGATTTTGTTCTAAAGAAATTGAGACTGAGCATTTGATCTTAATGTTCATTCTTGAAACCCTAAAATTGAACCTCTGTTACGATCTTGCATCCAGATCAAAATAATTTGAGATGAGAGAACTGATCGGGTAATCGGACCTTTAATTTTTGGCGCCGTCTGCGGATTCGAATTTCACAAAATCATTATTTGATCGAGAAAATTTGAACATTTTTTAGCACTTTTTGTTCTTAAAAATGCCCTCTCGAAGATCCTCGACTAGGAAGGATTCATCTCATATTTCAGAAGCAGAAGCTCCGATGCAACCTCCAGTAGAATGAGAGCAGCAACAGTCAACAGGAGAAGTTCCGACGGACTTTTCTGTTCTGACTCAGTTGCTGCTAGCAGTTCAGAAAATTCAAGAAGATTATATGTTGACATGATGAAAATTTTTAAACGGCAGAAGGAATAGAGGAACACTGTGGATGATGTTCCTAACCAGAGCGAACAAGATAGTGTACGATAGGATGCAAATTGGAGTGAAGATCCAGTAGATCTAACGAATGATGTGGATGTGGTTTATTAATTGAAAACTGAATTAGAAAACGTCGTTCGACGAGGGAAGGATGACTTGATTCAGATTTTAACAAAAGCACTAAGTTATCCAAAAGATTTTGTCCTAGACTTTGGCGTAGAATCAAATCCGATAGATAAAGCAGTTCGCGAGGTTGAGATTCTTAAAAAAAATTTAGTTTCAAAGTTTGTAATGTTCGATGGATTTTCAGATCCGTTTGAGCATATTCATCATTACAAACAGCTGATGGCAATGTGGGAGACGAATGTGGCGTTCTTATATAAATTCTTCCCTTCAAGCCTTATAAGAGAAGCTTTGTCATGGTTCTTAGGGCTTCATGCTAATTCTCTTGTGAAATTGCCGATATTCGTAAAGCATTCGTTATGCAGTACATTTGTAATAAGAAGGAAAAGCCTAATATTGGTTCATTATTCAATATACAGCAATGGCACGGTGAATCCTTACGAGATTTCACGAAAGATTCTGATCTGTCGCACAGTCAATCACTGCTATTAATGAAAGAATAGTCACAATTGCTTGTAAAAATGCATTGATTTTAGGAACAAGATTCCATGAGACATTAACTATTTATCCACCAGGAACAATGCAAGAGTTGATATCCAGAGTGGAGAAGTATGCAAAACTAGAAGACGAATATTCAGTCCAATCTACTGGCCGGACAAACGTATATGAAGTTTCAAGAGGAGAAAACAAACGATTCGGTAAGAATGGAGGGAATCAGAATGATTATTTTGATAAAGAAAGATGTTCTGATGCTGAGGTCAAAGATTGGAGACAGGTAAGAAAAGATCGAGCTAGAGATGGAATTATTCAATTAAACGACAAGTTCTTCTCAACACTCCAATAGATCGAATCCTTGACAAAATTAAAGACAAAAGCTACTTCGAATGGCCAAGAAGGTTAGGAACGTCCAACTCCAATGCTAAAGTGGAGAGTATTGTGCGTATCATAAAGGACACAGTCATCTAACGGTCAATTATAGCACGTTGATAAGTTTCAAATAGAAAATGATTCGTGGGGGAAGATTAGAGGAGTATGTGCTCGATAAAAAGAAAAGTCCCACAACCACTGTGGTTTATCAAGTAGAACATCAGGCAATGAAGGAGCCTTGAGGAGTGCTAAACGTTATCCTATTTCCACAAGTTAGCTCATAAGTTGTTAGGACCATGAGTTCCTCCTAAGTTTGTCAATTTACGTGTCAATTCAAAACTCAAGGTAAGTCTATGTCTTTGAGTTAGAGTTAGGTGTAACCTCGATGTTCTGAATGTTAAAGACTTGGGGAATTGAAGGATCGGAGAAAGAGCATCTTGCAACTCGACTCACCACCAGAAACTATTTTATAGTGGTAAGTGACCTAGAGACCTCATTCTTAGTGGTTAGACTAGTTTAGAACTAATGGACATATGTTGGTTAGAGACTTAAAATCAAAAGGAGTTTTGGAACTCTTTCAAGGTTGGTTGGTTTCGAAACCACATTGGTTGGTTTTGAAATTAACCTTGAGGACTTGTTTCAAAACCACCCAGGCTGGTTTTGAAATCAACCCTATCAGGTTTGTTCTAATTTACCCGAGAGCAAGGCTTTCGAAATAAGGAAACCAGTATGATTTTCTCTGCTGGTTTTGAAACCAAACCTTCTGGTTTTGAAATCGTGCTCTAGATTTTGCGAAATTGTTGTTATTTTGTGACTTTTTGGGTTTTGGAAGTTGCCAAACCGACTTTTAAAGTAATTCATACTTTCTATAGGAGTGTATAGTTTGACCAAAATATATATATTGATTGTTTTACATAACACATGATATATACTCATAGAGAGAAATCAACACATAACTTAGAGACCATTTAACTCTAATATTTAGGGTTTCTAGTTCTAGAGTCTAGTTCTAATCAGTTGATGAACTGAATTCTGATTTATTAATTTGATTGACTATATGTTGTGTGATACACAAATCCTTCCATCATCTTTACACATAAATTCTTATGTTTTTAATCGATGGAGTTCCGGTAAGTGGTGATTCACTTGTAGATTCAAGTGAAGGTGTTTTTGCTTGTGGAGTTCGAGTGAGTACAAGTTGCGGGACTTAGTGGATTTCCAAGTTGGAGACGCATCGTTGATCGACTAAGGAGCAGTTTGTGGATTCAGATCGTGAGAAGGCAACATCGGTTATTCAGAGCATTGAGTTTGTGTCTATCAGTGGGTAACTGTATTGTATTTCATTTAATTCTTAGTGGATTACTTGGTCGGACTAGGTCCTGGGGTTTTTCTCAGTTAAGGTTTTCCTCGTTAACAAAAATCTCTTGTATTAAATTTTTATTTTTCTAGAGATTGAATTATTCGGTTCTAATTCTTAATTCTGCACATTAAGAATCGAATAAGTTAATACTCTCTGTAGAGATTTTCTGTTAGTGACTTAGTTTAATTTTCTAGAATTTTTTATTAGGTGATAGTTTGATCCCTAACCTTTGCGTCGATGTAAAACGGTTAATTCCAATAACCGTAGGACAAATTTCAGTTTTTAAATCTAAAATTAGTTTTTTAAACTAATTATTTAAGGGGGAGGATAGTATCTTACATATTGTAAAAACTTTAAAAGTTTTTTTTTCTTTTAGAAAATATAAAGAGGATTTTCTCGATAAATCTCAAAGAGATTATTTTTTCAATTTATCGAGAAAAGGAGGCAAAATGTGGAGGTATTTCCTAGAAGAGCGATGGATTAATCTTTTAGAAGAGAGAATAGGTAAAGTTTAATCAGAATATGCAAAGGTGTTCTGTTGTGCAGGAAATTATAAAGCATCTAAAAGATTTTAGGAAGGATGCACGTTGATTGCACGACTTTGAGAAGCGTCCTAGAGACGCGCGATGATGACATGTTATGGAGTAGCATCTAAAAAATGCGTAAGAGTGTCTTAAAAGTGCGTTAAAGCTGAGGTGGAAGAGAGGAGTTATGTGAAATGTTATCTCAGTATTTTTGTCCATAAATAGGGATAAGGGGTTCATTTTTATGTAATCTAAAAAAGGTGATGTAAGAGAAAAGACTGAGATTCTGTTCTAAAGAAATTGAGACTGAGTATTTGATCTTCATGTTCGTTCTTGAAACCTTAAAATTGAATCTCTGTTACAATCTTGCATCCAAATCAAAATAATTTGAGATGAGAGATCTGATCAGGTAATCGAACCTCTCAACACCGAAGGCGAATTTCATTGGATTCATCCGTAGCTTGAAGTCTCGGCAAAGCTGGAAGACTCGCCTCAGTATTGCTATATGTTTACTTTGCTTTCTTGATTTTACCACAATGTCGTCCACATAGTCTTCGAGCTCTTTATGCATCATGTCTTGAAAAATGATGGTTAGTGCTCGTTGATATGTGGCCCCATATTTTTCAGTCCGAAGGGCATGATAGTGTAATGAAAGTTACCCAATAGAGTTCGAAAGGCTATCTTTTCTGCATCTCTGGTTGCTATCTTGATTTGATTGTATCCGCTGTACCCATCTATGAAGGAGAACATCTCATGTCCTGCCGTGGCGTCTACGAGTATGTCAATATAGGGTAAGGGAAAATCGTCTTTTGGGCAGGCCTTGTTGCGATCCATCAAAATCAACGCAGCAGCGAATTTGGCCGTTTTTCTTCTTGACTGGAATAATGTTGGCCAACTAGGTTGGGTATTATATGGGTTTGATGAAACCCGTTGTTAGGAGCTTCTGGATTTCACTCTTAATCTTGTCTTCCAAGTTCGGGTGGAAGGTCCAAGTTGATTGCTTGACGGGTTTGTTTGAGGGGTCCACATGCAAGGCATAAGTAACCAGACCTCGATCAAGGCCAGCTGGCATTTCCTTGTAGGTCCATGCAAAAACATTCCGATACTTTGTGAGCAGTTATATAAGTTGTTCTCGTTCTTCAATAGTTAAAGCGGTGCTCACCAGGATAGGCTGCGGATCTGTCTCCGTCCCTAGGTTTATTGTGTCCAGGGTATCTACGATCGACTTGATCCTGTCTTGTAGCTGAGGAGGTGCCTCGGGTATCGCCTCCGACCCTTCCACT
>MVGT01000864.1:44329-67768 GCA_002174775.1 Macleaya cordata | reverse complement strand
TCCTCCTGGTCCTACATCGTTGGGATTTCAGTTGAGTTGAGAAAAGTATGGGTGGCAAATTTTTAGTGCATATCCTTGTTTAAATTTGCTTCCGCTGCGTAAAAATATTATATGCACTGTGTCTATTAGGTGACGAAAGGTCCAGTTTACAGGGGAGACTCTGCCGGATTTGAGTCTCGCTGTAGGCTGATGGCCTTGTATTTGGGGTACGGGGCGTTACATATGGGGTCCTAGTTACGGGTCAGGAAGGTGTTGGGTACCTGACAACCACCCGATGTTAGTCGGTTTCTACTTCGTAAAGGGGTGTTTTATTGAATATCAATGCTGATTTCTCATCTCGTGTGCACATAGTGTACGAACTCTCCTGCATAAGAAAATAGTTAGTTCGATTTTTATAAGAAAATAAATTAGGAAAGATAAGTACATTAGTGTAAATGATCTGTTATCTCAATGAATGGAGATAACAAGGTGATTTTACCTATTCTTGCTTGCCTGCCTCAGTGCTTGGGAGGGCTTAAGTGGATTGTTCATGCTCTGGGAGATCTTTGTATCTCTCTCCTTGAGAACTTTTTCATATTAGTGTTTGGGCTAAAACTATTCCTCATGAAGGAGGTAATATCCTTCATTCAAGAATCTAAAGAGAGAACCTAGAAGATCTTGGAGAGAAAACCTAATGGATTCTAGAGAGAGAAAGTAGAAGACTCTAGAGAGAAAATGAGAGAGGTTTCTCTGATAAAGAGGAGTTCTCTTCTAGTTCAGATTAGTTCTCTTTAATTAAGATCAGTTAGTTTAGAAAGTGAGGTGAGCTCCTCTATTTATAGGCTTGCTAAGCTTGTAAGTCAAACTCTTAACCAATCAGTAATGAACACCTATTCTTCACTTTATAAGTGTGTGACAGCTGTTCATAAGTGCTATACAGCTATTTGTAAGTGCTAGACAGCTGTTTGTTTACTCATTTCTATCAAACTACCTTTCGGAAACCTCTTCTTGTCAAGTTTACCTTTCGGAAACCTCTTTTCCTTAGTGAGAAAGCTCTTTTCTCTAGTGGAAAACTCAATCCAAAAAGGTGCTCCTACATTTTGCCACATTTTCTTAGTATTATGAGTAATATTGAGAAAATTCTTAGAAGGAAAGAAAAAATTCTTTTGGATGGGATATTATCCCCTTCTCCCGCAAAAAACGAGAGGTTTATGTTCAGCAACCTTCTTGTATGTCTTAATCATGTTTTCAGGAAAGCACTAATGAGAAAAGTCGAAGGAATTTCTTTTGACTATTCCCCCAATTACCGTTGTTTTTTGCATTTTTCTATGCATGAGCTGTGGTTTGCTTGTTTCTATGCATTTATTGTGTTTTTGGGGAAGGTATTTTCTTCTCTCTTTACGCGTTGTTCCTTTTGTGAAAGGAGTCAGATTAGCTTTTTGTTGCTGAAAATTCTTTCCTTGTTTTGAAAAGGTCTTCCTTAATTGAAGGCAATTTTTTCCCCCAGTTCGTGGTCTCTTTTTTTTCGTATTGGGCTGGACCTCTTGTGTTTTCTTTTTGCAATTTTTACTTAACCTCTTTTGAAAGCGGCAAAGGTTTTACTTTTGGAAACTTTTCTAAAGTTCTTTGAAGGTTTCCTGTAGACTGCTTCGTTGTTTAGAAAATAACGCCTTTGTTTTAGGTTGGTGCACAAAGTATTGTGGTTTATTTGGAAACCACTTTTTTGCTTTTTTGCTTTAAAAGATTTGATAGAGGTTCTTTCCGAGAACTTAAACTATTTCGAGTTTTGATTTTCTCCATCTTTTTTGTTTTCTTTCATATATTGGGTTTTAAGGTGAAACCTGGAAACTAATTTGTCTTCTAATATATAAGGTAGAATTTGAAAACCTTTTATTTTGAGTTTTTCGTGTACCTTTCTTGTTTGGGGGTATTAAGAGATTTCTTGAAACCTCTTAGATTCTGGGTTTTGAGGGGAAACCCAAAAACCTCTTGTTTTGGGTTTTCTTAAAACTTTCTTACTTTTGGTTTTGAGGGAAACCTCTTAAAACGTTTAGTGTTCTGCAGTTTATAATTGATATCCTCAATTATTAGAAACCGTTTTGAGGGAAACCTCTTACTTTCTTGTTTGAAGCTGTTCTTTCGCAAGACTTTTATGGCTTCTCTTGAAAGCTTCTTTGTTATTGAAAAGTGAAACGTAAGAATTGTAAAAGGAAAGCTCATAGAAGTGTAGACTAACATTTCGTTTCACTGAACCAGAGCTTCGCAAGTTGTTGGAGCATGTGGTGTCGGAATCAAATTTTCTTCCAGCACCGACTTTTAGTGTAGATTTGCTCATTCTTTTTGGAATTTTTCTTTTGTTTAGCAAACTTCGATTTATTTTTTTGTTTCTGTTTGCATGAAACAATATCAAGTTCGTTAAAAGGGATTTCTGTTGGTTTTCTTTTGTGCTTTTGGATGCACTTTGTTCTGGAAACCTTCTTTTTGGAAGAGGTTTCTTTTTTAAGAGGTTTCTTTTTTAAGAGGTTTCTTTTTTGTTGCACTTTGTGCTAGAAACCTTCCCTATTTGTATTTGTTCTTGAAAGCTGTTAGCTTTAAGTCTATTCAAGTATTAGAAGAGGTTTCTTTTGAGTTTTACTAGAAACCTTGTTTTTAGTTTTGAACTTCAGTTATGCGCAGTTATATGAGGAGGTTTCTTTTGATTTGCCTATGTATATTTGTTTATGTGCTTGAAACCTTTATTGTTTGTTGTTTTCCAAGTTTTGAAAGCTATTCAGCTTTAAGATTTATTTCCAGAAAACTTTTCTTATTGATTGTTTTGTTTGTTAATTACTTTATGGTTGTAGGAATTCTATCGTTTTCCAGGTATTGAAAGTTAGTCAGCTTTTAAGACCCTTCAACGGAAAACTTTTTTTTTGTTAGGAATCCTGTTGTTTTTCCAGTTTTGAAAGCTTTCAAGTTTCAAGACTGTTTATCTAGAAAACTTTTACTCTTTGCTTTTTTATTCACTGGATGCTTGACAATGCAACCTTAAAAAGCTTTGTTTTTGGTTTTTTATTTTAAGGGTAAACCTGAGAAACCTCTACACAAAGGACCTTTTATTAGTTTCCTGTTGTTTAGCTAGTAAGTTCCAAGTGTCGTACTTGTAAACCTTTTTGTCCAAGGTTTGCTTTAAAGGGAAACCTGGAAATCCATAGGTACACATTTGAGCATAAGGAAAAGTAAGAAACCTCCCAAGAACGATCTAATTATTGGGCAATCGAAGAAAACTGATGACAAAGGGTGGCATTAAAGAAAAATAGTTCATTGAAAGACCCTTGCTACTGACAGTTTAATTATAGGGCAAACCTGAAAACTAATAGAGACCATTTCCACTGATCTCAATGGAGACTTCCCTGCTTTGTTGTAATTGTAGGGCAAATATGAAAATCCAATAATCAAAGGAAATAACTGAGACCTAGCCCTGGATCCTTTTATGATTATCATTCTTGGGTGAAACCAAAAAGCCAGTAACGTTTCAAAGGTTATGTCTCCAATGACCCAGCACTGGTAACCTCGATTCCGCGGTTTTAAATTATGAGGCAAGCCTGGGAAACCAATACTTTTCTATAAGTGTTCGAATTTCCAAAGAACTACGTTCTTGGATAACCTTATAGCCTACGGTTTAATTCTTGGGCGAAACTTGATAATCCATACGGTTGGAGTTTTCTGCTATATCTTTCCTTGCTTTGTGTACATTTAAGGTCCTTGTAGGTTTTCTTTTTAAGGTAAACCAGTAAACCTTTGAAACAACAGTTTAATTATAAGGTAAACCTAAAAAACAAAATATTACCAAGGTTATAATTCTAGGGCAAACCTGGAAAACCAATATAGTTTTTGAGCCAGAGTACTTCTTTTTAAGGTTAAAATCTTTTCAATTGAAGTTTGTTTCTAGGTGATTTAAAGAGATCACCTTCTGTAGTTTTCAAAAAATAGGCGTCTTGACCTGCTTTGCTTTCAGTAAGCTCTGTCAGAGTTTTCTTGAATCTGTGAGAGTTTACTTTCCAGATTTGGTGTTTGTAGTAGAGATCACTTTTTTCTGAGAAACCTTTATTACCGAGGTCTATTTTTAAAGTAGAGTTGGAAACCTATCATTTCTGAGATTTTTTTTAGGTGAAACTTGGAAACCTTTCAATGCCGAGATTTTTTAAAGTGAAACCTGGAAACCTTTCAGTTCCATGGGTGTTTTTTTAAAGGTGAAACCAGGAAACCTATTAATCCCAAGGTTTTTTAAGGTGAAACCTAGAAACCTTTCAATTCCAGGGGTTTTTTAAGGTAAAACCCAGAAACCTTTCAATGCTGAGGTTTTTTTAGGTTAAATCCAGAAATCTTTCAATGCTGAGGTTTTTAAGGTGAAACCGGGAAACCTTTCAGTTTCTTGTAGGTAGTAGAGATCTCTTTTTGCATTGCATGCTTTTTTAATACCGGGAAGCTTGTTTCTTTGTTTGGTTTTGTCTTTGAAAGATAAAAAGAATTCTATCTTATAGCATACAAAAGATTTCAAAAACAAATGCAAAATCTAATATGCAAAATTTGAAGTATAATTGAGTTTTAGAAACTTGCCTTTAGAAACTTACCTTTGGAAACTACTGTATTTGTTTAGAACCTTACCTTCAGAAACTTGTGAGTTTTAAGTCGATGTTGGCACCGAATCAGCCAAATTCGATGATGTCGTTGCTTGTATATCAAGTCGGCGAAGATGTTGATCAAAGGAAAGATTCGATACAGATTATGTCGATGAAGATGATGATCAAAGAAAATTATCGATGCAGATCAAGTCGATGAAGATAAGTATGATGCAGACTAAGTCGATGAAGATAGGGTCTATTTAGATCAAGTTGTTGAAGATAGGTTCGATGCAGGTCAAGTTGATGTTGATAAAAAAACTCAGATGTAGATCCAATATTGAGCTCTTGCGCGGTGTTCTCTGAAAAGTTTTTAAACTTTTTCTCTTTGAATTAAAAGAGTTCTCTCATAAAGCTCTTAAAATGAAGTTGAAAGCTATTACATAGCTTCAACAAACTGAAATTTTAAAAGCGTCTTGCGTAAACAAGAAAGCTCCTAAATTAAACACTTAAATTATTTAGAAGAACCTTAATCTAACGATGAAATCATCAGAAAGCTTATGTTTCTAATCAAAACTTTATTTTATTTCTTATTCAATTTGGACAAGTGTCCTTTATTTGATGACAAGTGTCGCTTGTTTGAGTACTATGCAAAAGGTTTTGAACCATGCTAGAAATTTTGACTTGGAGAGAATTTAATGAAGTTCTACAGAGATCTCATTAGAGATGATGTAGAACTTAAACCGTATTGATGTTTTGATCAAAAGGATATTTGATCTTTGAAATTGAAATCTAGAAAAGGATTAATGTAGATTTTATTGAATCTCTTAAAAGTGTTAGAAAGTAATTCAAACTGTTGTGGACTCAGTCCACACACGTAGGGTGTTTTTGCTTTTATTTAGGCATGAGGTGTTTAGTTTTGAATAAGTCTTGTAACCATCAAGTACAGGTGTCATGTTCTTATCTAAGTGTCTAAGTTGTGTTGCTATGTTTTAGCAAGTTAGTGGGTTAATTATGTTACTGGATCAGTTGTTAGTGGGGTAATTATGTTAGTGGGTCAGTTGTTTAAATTGAGCTGTTGTAGCTCCAGTTTTTTTATCATCGAAGTAATACAATTCAGCATTCCTCTACTACTCTGTTTTATTACTCTGTTCATGTTATAGTTTGTAACATGGTATCAGAGCCCATGGTTAGAGCCTGAAGAAAATACTTCCTTGTGCTAAGTCCAGCTATTCAAGTTCAGTGAAAGGTAAAAACAAAGGTACGCAATGGCAGGTAATGTTAATGGTGCAAGTGGTTCACAGCAAAACATTCCTATTTTCAAAGGTGATTATTTTCAATTTTGGAGTATTAAAATGAAAATTCTATTTAAGTCTTATGACTTACAGGATTTAGTTGAGAATGGCTATGAAGAATTGATACAGATACAAGATTACCGGCAGCCCAACAAAATGAATACAATGAGAAGATTTAAAAGATGCGAAGGTATTATACTTCCTCCAACAAGCAGTGGATGATTCAATATTTCCCAGCATTTCCATAGCCTCGACATCAAAAGAAGCATGGGATTTGCTGCGAAAAGAATATCAAGGTACGAGTAAGGTAGTTACAGTAAAATTGCAAACTCTTCGTAGGGAATTTGAAAATTTTTTAATGGGTGCCACTGAATCTGTTTAAGATTTCTTCCACAAAGTATCAAAAAATGTGAATGAAACTAGATCTTATGGTGAAATACTATCAGATCAAAAAATTGTGGAGAAAATATTACGTAGTCTTCCTCCTAAATATGATCATGTAGTTGCTGTCAGAGAAGAATCAAAAGATTTGTCAAATTATTCTTTGAATGAATTAATGGGTTCTCTTCAAGCACATGAGCAGAGATTGAACAGATCGGTAGAGAAGTCAGTTGAGCAAGCCTTTCCGTCAAAGCTGGACTCTAACAACAAAATAGGAACTTTTGGAAGAGGAAAGTTCAATGGAAGCAGAGGACATGGATAAGGTCGTGGACATGGATTCTCAAATTGGGGAAAAGGAAGAAGTAAATTCAATAGACAACAAAAAGACCACAATACTGATTTAGGTTATTCTTGTTCTTATTGCAAAAAAAATAATCATGCAGAGAAAGATTGTTGGTACAAAAATCGAAATGGCAATGTACAATGTTACAATTGCAAAAAGTTTGGTCATTTGGAAAGAAATTATTTCCAAAAGATTAAAGAAAGAGCAAATTTCCACCAAGAAAATCAAGTTACTGAAAGTGAGAACAAGTTGTTTCTCACATGTCTTGCTTCAAATGTTGAAAGCAAAGATGAAATGTGGTATCTTGATAGTGGTTGTAGTAACCACATGACTGACAGTAAGAAATTCTTTGTTGAAATTGATGAATCAGTTAGATCAAAAGTGAAAATGGGTGATAATAATGAAGTTCAAGTGAACGGTTTGGGAACCATTCAAGTTATTTCCAAATCTGGGCAGAATTCTATTCATGATGTTATGTATGTACCCGGATTAGCCCACAATCTGCTAAGTGTAGGGCAAATGGTGAGAAATGGGTATTATGTTATTTTTGATAATGATGAATGCATGATTTATGAGAAAAAGAACAAGAAGTTGATGTTTTCTGTTCAAATGGCAGAAAATAAGATGTTTCCCATTTTGTTCTCAAATGTGGAAATTAATGCATTTACTGCATCTAGTGATGATTCGACAAAGTGGCATAAGAGATTTGGTCATTTAAACTATGATGGTTTAAAATTGATGAATAGGCTGAATATGGCAAATGGATTGCTAATGATTGAAAAAATAGAAGAAGTCTGTGAAGCTTGTATATATGGGAAACAACATTGTGACCCTTTTTTGGGTGCATCATGGAGAGCAAGCAAACCTTTAATGCTTGTGCATGCAGATATTTGTGGCCCGATGCAAACATTATCATTGATGGGAAGTAAGTATTTTCTGATTTTTGTAGATGATTATACAAGGATGACCTGGGTATATTTGTTAAAGGAAAAATCAGAAGCCTTTTCTATCTTCAATAAGTTTTTGGCTTTCGTCGAAAAACAAAGTGGTTTTCCTTTGTTAACATTGCGTACTGATAATGGAGGAGAATTTACCTCCAAGGAATTCAGCATGTTTTGCAGTGATTTGGGCATTCATAGGCAACTCACAGCTAGCTATACCCCGCAACAAAATGGGGTTGCGGAGCGCAAAAACAGAATTATTGTTGAAACAGCACGGAGCATGCTAAAAGAGAAAGGTCTCCCAAAAAGTTACTGGGCTGAAGCAGTAGCAACAGCAGTTCATTTGCTCAATCGATTTCCGACAAGAGTTGTGAGAGGAAGAACTCCATATGAAGAATGGAGCGGAAGAAAACCCAATGTAAGTCACTTAAAAATATTTGGTTCAGTAGCTTATGCTTTTATTCCATCTGAACAGAGACAAAAGTTAGATGATAAAAGCAAAAAATATATTTTTGTGGGTTATAGTGAGGAGACCAAAGGCTATAGATTATATAATCCAGATTCTGGAAAATTCATTGTTAGCCGAGATGTGATGTTTAATGAAGACGATGCTTGGGATTTTGAAAAAAATACTAGCTGCCCACAACCAGAAGAAGTTTCTTCATCTACACCAGTTATTCATGAAGATGATGATTCAGATTCACCACCAAGGAAGGTAAGAAGTCTAGCTGAAATCTATGAATCTGGTGAGTTTGCTCTCTTTGCTACAGAACCAATGTGTTTTGAAGATGCTATGCAACAAGAAGAATGGTGTGATGCAATGAAAGAGGAGATTCAAGCCATTGAAAAAAATAATACTTGGAAGCTAGTGGATCTGCCACCAAACAAAGAACCAATTGGACTGAAATGGATTTACAAGTCCAAATTTAACTCTGATGGATCACTTCAAAGGCTGAAAGCAAGGCTGGTTGTAAAGGGTTACTCACAATTACCAGGTATCGATTTTTCTGAAACTTTTGCTCCTGTTGCTAGAATTGATACCATTCGAACTGTGTTAGCATTGGCAGCCCAAAAAAGTTGGCAGGTGTTTCAGTTAGACATCAAATCTGCGTTTCTTAATGGAGACCTTGAAGAGGAGGTGTATGTAGAGCAGCCACAAGGCTTTGTGGTGAAGGGCAAGGAAAACAAGGTATACAAATTGCAAAAAGCTCTATATGGTCTCAAACAAGCTCCTAGAGCTTGGTACAGCAAGATTGACAGGTATTTTCATGATCATAATTTTTATAAAAGCGAAAGTGAGCCCACTCTTTATGTAAAAAGTTTAGGTGCTGAATTTTTGGTAGTGTGTTTATATGTGGATGACATGATATATACTGGAAATTCTACTAGATTGATGGAAAAATTTAGAGAGGAAATGATGCACACTTTTGAAATGTCTGATTTGGGTTCACTACACTATTTTTTGGGGATTGAGGTCATTCAAGACTCAAATGGTATTTTTATATGTCAAAAGAAATATGCCATGGATTTGTTAAAAAGATGTGGAATGTCAAATTGCATGCCTGTCAAAACACCCATGAATAGTAATGAAAAGCTTATGTTGAATGATGGGGTTGAGAAAGTTGATCCAAAGATTTTTCGAAGTATTGTTGGCAGCCTAATTTATCTTACTCATACAAGACCAGATCTTATGTTTGCTGTGAGCATTATTTCCAGATTTATGCACAACCCAAGTAAACATCATCTAGGTGCTGCAAAGAGGATTTTGAGATATGTTCAAGGAACATTGGATTACGGTATCAGGTACTCAAGGGTTGCAGATTTTAAACTTATCTCTTTTTCTGACAGTGATTGGGCTGGTTGTGTAGATGACAGGAAAAGCACAACTGGGTATGTGTTCAGCCTTGGTTCAGGTGTGATATCATGGGCATCAAAAAAACAGTTAACTACAGCATTATCAAGCACGGAAGCTGAATACATTGCTGCCACATCTACTGCTTGTCATGCTATATGGCTGCGAAGAATCCTACATGATCTTCAAGAACAACAAGTTGAACCTACTGAATTGATTTGTGACAACAGATCAACTATTGCAATGACGAAGAATCCAATTCATCAAGGAAGAACCAAGCATATTGAGACTCGCCATCATTTCATTCGGGAAATTGTGAACAAAGGGGAGATTGAACTGAAGTATTGCAACACAAATGAACAAATGGCAGATATTTTCACAAAAGCTTTGCCTGATGAAAAGTTCCAGAGATTTCGAGCTGCAGTGGGAGTACAAAAATATGTTTGAATTAAGGGGGTGTGTGAGAAAGTAATTCAAACTGTTGTGGACTCAGTCCACACACATAGGGTGTTTTTGCTTTTATTTAGGCATGAGGTGTTTAGTTTTGAATAAGTCTTGTAACCATCTAAGTACAAGTGTCATGTTCTTATCTAAGTGTCTAAGTTGTGCTGCTATGTTTTAGCAAGTTAGTGGGTTAATTATGTTAGTGGATCAGTTGTTAGTGGGGTAATTATGTTAGTGGGTCAGTTGTTTAAATTGAGCTGTTGTAGCTCTAGTTTTTTTTATCATCGAAGTAATACAATTGAGCATTCCTCCACTACTCTGTTTTATTACTCTGTTATTGTTATAGTTTGTTACAAAAAGGAAATCAGAGATACTTATCTGAATTTCCAGTCGAGTTATCCTTGTAGACTTCAATTTTTTTTATTTGTTGGACCTTCCGGTGACTATTCCTGTGAACTCCATTATTTCTGGTTGATTTCTGACGCTGACTCATCTTGTCTATTTTGTCCCTGTATCAGAAAGCTTTAAAGTTCAACTTCTATTTTGTGTTGGCCAAGAAAGAGATCGATCAACTAGATTTGAGCAGAGAACAAAGCTTCCATCGATTTGACTGGTTTCTCCAGCGACTTTTCCGTTAAACTCTGTTAATTTTTTGATCTGTTCTTCAAGAACTTAGATCTGAATATTAATGTTCAACCAGCAAAGATTCTTGTAAATTGTTCATCAAAGCACAATAAGTACTCAAAACGAACAAGAAATTGTACACAAGATTGTAAATCTTCATCCTCAAAATCTGCTTCAAGTGTTACTCGAATTTTTTTTAATCTCCAGCGCTTTAGAATTGATCGATTGGATTTCTTATAATCTAGTTCAACTTTTATGTCTTCTAACGACATTTCATTGACTTCCTCACCGGAATTTTTGACTTGTGTCCTGATTTTTCCGGTGACTGCTGTTGAAAACAAACAAAGATACTGTGTGAACTACCTTTGTAACACCCGAGATTTTTTCACATAGACTTAAGAATGGGCTTAAGGCCCATGGACCCAAAATAGGCCCAACAAGTGTTAGAAAGGTGTAAAAAAGAGTATCGAAAAAATAAGCTTTTTGTCAAAAACCATCTACAATGAATGCATGAGTTATATGCATGGACTGTATATAAAAGAAGAAATGAGTCTAGAAATATTATGCAAAATGAGTTTTGCATAGAGTCTTGCATAAAATGTTTTCAAATGTTTTCAAAATGTTTTTCAAAACAAAACCAAATGTTTTAAAAATCCCTTTGAGAGAGAGATTAGGAGTTATCTTAAAGACATGAGCCACAAAACCTTAGAAATGAACCTTCGGTTTAGAAAACTGGAGAAATGAAATGAAAACTAGGGTTACATTGACCTATATTCAATGTAGAAACCAACTTATAACTTAGAATAACCATAAACAATAATCATTTCTAGTAGTTTCAAAACATGGAAATACAATAAGTCACCTGGAAATGAAATGAACTTAGAAATGAACATTTCGGAGCTAAAAATGTTAGTGGACACTCTAAACCCTAGGATGGAAACCTAGAGATGATGGAATAAAGCATTAAGTTCGAATCATTTTGAAACCCTAAATGTTTCATTAGAAATGAAATGAAAAATTAGAAATGAAATGAGAAATAAAAAATAAAAATGAAATGAAAGTAGAAATGAAATGAGAGGAGGTAGTTGGGTGTAATTAGTAAAACTAGGATAAGGGGTGACCAAGTGGTGGGACCCACTTGGAAAAAAAGTGGGCACAAGGGGCTACCTTGTGTGCCACATTATAAAAGAGTTTTGAGTTTCTAAAACTCTAAAACATGTTAGTTAATTTGAAAACACCTAAATTTAGTAATTTTCTTAAAAATGAATAATTACTAATTTAAAGATAGTTGCTAGTATCTTTTAGATAAATACTAAACCTTGAGGAATAAGGAATAAATATAAGCCATTAGATTAAACCTATCTAAAAGTTACTAAATCCTAGCCATTGAAATACTTTCCAAAACATAAAACATTTAGGTTTCCTTAATTATCCAAAAGTGGTGGTATTTAATGTGAACCGTTAGATGGACTAAGGATTTAATCCTAGCAATCTAAAATAATTAAAACACCAATCCTCTCACGTAAAAATCGGCCCATACATATTAGAATTAAATTCGTTTAAAACAAAAGATAAATAAGGGATAATTAAGAGAGTTTGAGATAGAGATGGATTAGGGTAGAATTAGGATAGGATTAGGATTAGTTAAAGAGGTGGAGGGGCTGGCTGAACCCTATAAAAGGGAGGTCAGGTCGTGCTCCCCCTCCCACACACTCATCCTTAAGTAGAAAAAAAAAAGAGAAGAAGAAAAACCCCATGCCCCACCTAGCCGATTTCTCTCTCCCTCTCACAATATTTTCTCATCTTCTTCAAACCCAAGTTTGAAGAACAGAAACCCATCGAGTTTTTGAAGAAGCTTGGAGTTCTAGAGTCAAAGGAAGATCGAGTCAAAGCCGCGAGAATTAAGCAAAAAAGGTAGGGAGAACCACTATTCTTAAAACTTATTTTTCAAAATTCCCCGTTTTCTCGATTAGTTTAGTTGCATGTTTTCAAACTTATTTTTATAAAAATATATAATGTTTTTCAAAAGATTTTCTGCATAAAATTGCATTCGGTTTTGGTTGTGTAAACTTGAGTGAAAATTAATAAGCTATTACAAGTTAAAGTGGTAAGATGAGAGATTTTTAAAAGAGACACTTGGGTTGTGAGGTTAGTTGCCTTAGTAACCATGAGTAGGATACCCATGATGGTATCAAAATAATCCCTAGATAGAGTGTGAATTGTGCTCCATAAGTGATGATGATAATGTGTTCCAAAAGAGAGGTATATGATGTGCTCCGTAAGAGAGGAATAGTTGTACTTCATGGGATAGGTGAAGTTGTGATATAAAACATATTTAATCGTTAGATTGTCCTAAGGGACGTTGTTTTGTCTTAATTGACGTTGTATATGCCCTAGTGGCATCTCTGCAAGAGAGGTTTACTCGGGTCTGTCCAAAAGTGACAGAGGTTGGCGACCGTAATAGCCATTAGTAGGCTGCCGCAACTGCCCTGACAAAAAGTCGAAAGACTTAATAATAATTAAATATTAATGAGGATGCGAGAATATAGATTTGCTGCATACACTTCTATATGTATATATATACTGTTATATCTTGTTTAAGTTCTTTATAGATAAGAATTGTGGTTTTCAAAAATAAACCTGTTTTCAATGGTTGACACCAAAATAGTTTTCAAAAGTATTTTCAAAAGTGTATTTGAGAGTTCAAACTTAGATGGTGGAATAGGTTTTGGAAAAGAAGAGTGTATGTGAGAGGATTTCAAAGATGGTTTTAAAGAGGTATTATTTGGATGAGGTTTTTGTGGCAAAAAGGCTTGTTATTTTCCAAAAAAAGGGTGTCAAGTCATCAACCTATGTTTTGGTTGTACCGATTGAGCTTTGCTCACCCTACACTTTAACTCCCCCTACAGGTACAAGAAGAGTTACTCGAAGTAGAACCCGAAGTGCTGAAAGAAAAGCTACTTAAACATATGATTGGTTTGATTTGGTTTGAATAAGGGATTTTTGATTTGTTTCTTTACTTGATATGATTAGTTTTGATTTGAATTGACAATGAGTAGTTAAATATTATATACAGTGATGCATACTTATGATTGGTTTGATTTGGTTTGAATAAAGTTAAAAGCAAAATAGTCTGATACCTATGAATGTTTTTATGTTTTCTATTATGATGCATGTTTTAAATGGATGTTTTGCCTTTAGCAATATTGATCATTATACTCTGAAGTTGAACTATAGAAAGACCCTTCATAAACTGAACTTAAGAGGTTGACCTTTAGACTACCCTAAGTTGGACCAAAGCTGCTGGAATTTCTAGAATTTCTGTACTGGTCTGAGGTTGGCACAATTTCTGTGTAAAACCGTAGAGAATTAATTTCTGATCAAAACATAAAAGTTTTCGATCTGGATATCTAGTTTCCAGAGTACTTAACCCCATTGGAATCTGAATTTTGGTTAGGGAGAAAAGGCATGAACTTCACCACTAACGCAATAACTCTGACAGCAACATCTTCAAGTAGTTTAGTCCTTAACCATTAATGTTGAAGACCCTAAGTAATTAAACTCAATTAGGGTGATTAATAGTGACTAAACTCAAAGAATTAGAGGTTTTACATAGTGTTCAACTAGATAATAGAGGCATTAGTTACATTCTTTTCACACCCAGTAATGCTCTGAGGCCTGGGTCGTGGTTTCGACTCGAAAAGTGGGTCGGACCATTCACTACAAGAAAACACCCTTATTACAACGCTTCGTTTACAACGTTTTTTACAAATATTGTAAAAACTTAGGTGTTTTACAACTTTTGTTATAGAAACGTTGTAAAATACTAGTAATTTCAACTTTTTTTATTTAAACGTCAGAAATTTCCTTTCTTTTACAACGTTTAGTGACAAATGTTGTAAACTCTTTCATTTAACAACATTTTTTCATAGTTGTAATTTTTTTATTTTTTAACAACGTTTATTCAATGTAGTTAAAATACTTATCTTTAACGATGTTTTTTAAACATTGTAAAGTTCTATATTTAACAACATTTCTTCGTTGTTGTAAAATAAAATTTTTAACAACGTTTATTCAATGTAGTAAAAATACTTATCTTTTACGATGTTTTTTAAACATTGTTAAAAAGTTATGTTTAACAACATTGCCTAAANAAATTTCTACAACGAAAGGATGTAGTTGGAAAAGGGTTGGTTTGCTAGTTGTAAGGTGTTTCTTGAATCTTTTGGAAAACTTAAGTTGTAATTTTTACTCTACTCTTATGAAGTTATTAGTTAAACTAGATCCACATGTTGAACTTTTGCAATGTTGTATCATCCTCAAAATCTTCATTTGTATTTTTAAATTGTTTCTTTTTCTTACACACTAAATCTGAGAACCACTTACATGGAATTATATGGCTTATGTACATAAGTGCACACTGATATGACATGGTGAATGAATATTTATGTGTTTAATAGGTGCCCACCACTTAGTTATGCAATTTTTATAATTTTTTTTTACAACGAAAATGCATTCAACAATGTTTATAGAACGTTGTAATAGGCCTTTTAACAACGTTTAACTACTGTTGTTAAAATGGATTTTGACAACATTGTATAAATGTAATAAAATAATCTTATACAACTTTGTTAATCGTTGTAAAAACCAATGTTTACAATGTTTCAAAATCATTGTTAATGTAGTATTGACAATGTATAAAAATCATTGTTAAAAATATTGTTTACGATGTTTTAGAATTATTGTTAAAGGTATAAATAACAATGAGGAACGTATGTTGTTAAAATAAAAAAACACTGCAAAAACATATATTTACAACGTATGGTGCAACGTTTAACCGAAGTTGTGAAAACATTTCCTACTTTTTACAACACCTAGGTACTACAATGTTGGCTAAAACGTTGTAAAAGGGGTTTAACAACGTTTTTCCAACGTTGTAAGAGGGATTTTTTCTTGTAGTGATTGGGATTCAAGGTCGGGGTGCTACAACCTTTAATTGAGCAGATTTTTCCGGCAACTGCTGTTCATCACTGGTAGTTTTATTTATTAGTACCGATGAAATCAATCTTTGATAACCAATTCTTGGCTAAACAGGATTCTTCGGATCCGTTCTGTTCTTGAAATTCTGTTTTCGTCGAGAAAATCGAGATTTATGAAGACTGGTGCAAGAAGATTTCTGGAATGGATTACCAACAAGGGACAAGAATCTCATCGGTGTTAATGGAGTACCGGTGTTCTATTTTCCAGTAATTTTGTCGTTGAACTCCATTAATTCCGGTGAGTTGCAGTTGGAGTCTAATCTATTTAGTCCATATTGCAGATTTCTTCTCGATTTTTCTATCAACATTCCTGTTTTTTCCTGCAACTTTGTCGATGAACTGTGCGAACTTATTACTTCTGGTGACTCGTCCACGGATTTTATAACATTATTGTAGTTTCTACAAAGTGGATTCTAAAAACCTTATAATTTCTCCCATTGGTTTACTCAATTATTTTTTTATTAGTTGTCTAATTTTTATTACTTTATTTTAATCATTAATTTTTAAATCATCTCTGTATTCAAATTGCTAGGATTAGGATTTAATTAATTTTAGATTTAGTTTGATACTTTTTATTTTTGTCCTCGTGGGATCAACTTCGTAATACGAGCCATATCTATATATGATTCGTGCACTTGTCAATATTATTTGATTTAAATTAATCTTTTAATTTAGATTAGTTTAAATTAACAACAGCTGTCGGGTCCAATTGTCAAAATTAACGCACCAGATTCCAGACTGTTTGGTATCAAGTTTTCGAATGTGGAGATCGCAAAAGAAGAAGATCGAAGAAGACAGATTATGAAAACATAAAAAGAAAAGAAAAAGAAAAAGAAAAAGTAGAGGAATATATAGGAGGATGTCCCCATGTACCTTTCACAACTTTTAATTAGTTTATTTATTTATTATAAAACCCAAAAACCACCCCCTCTCTCTCTCTCATACAGACTAATTAAGCTGCTTTATGCTTTTTGTTTTTTGTTTTTTGTTTTTTCTCTTTTATGATTGATGGCTTGATTGATACTGTTGAAATTATCTCCTGCTTTCATCATATACTAAATTGATTAAGATAGCATTAATTATATTATTAGCAGAAAATGATATATTAAGAGTAGATGACCGTTGCTATCACTTCAACCCAAAATAAAAAGTTGCAATTACTCACTGTAGATTGATATGATTGATTAGTAAGAAAGTTGAGTTAATAAGAGTCACACTGATCCCCGTTTTTACCAAAAAAATTTTTTTTTGGGCAATTTAGGGTTACCCCCAAAGTGCTAATTGAAATTAAGTAAACTCCCCATATTAATCAATATTAGGGATATAACCTGTAACATTATGAAATTTTCTTGTAGGCCTTAAGAAGCCCCTGAGACTAGCCACACCCAACGTGGGGTGGCATGTGTATAGGGTGCATGGCAACTGGTGCCATGCACGTGAAAGGAAATAATTCTGCACGTGAATTTTGTGTGATGGGTGAGTGGTTGATAGATTGATTCCAACCCTTAGATGGACTAGCACCTCATGCATAAGATGAAAAGTGGAGTGTTGTGAGAATGCTTTTGCATGGAATGAAACGCATTGTCATACGTGTTTTTACGTAGAAAAGTTGTATGCATGCATGCATGCATGCATGCACGTACTATTATGCCTGCACTTTTATGTACATGGGTACTTACACATTTTGACAAGTAAATATGTATACATATTTGTATATATGTACACGTGTACATACAAAGAATATATATATATGTGTGTGTACATAGAGTATATAAATATATACGTGTATAAGGGAACTAATGAACCGTGTGGACCTCACACCATGCTAAAAATGTGTATAACCCTAGGGGTTATTAGTTAAGCCTTGTGGGTTTACTCAAAGTTGGTTTAGGAAAGAGATGTTTTAGGAAACAATTGTGAAAGAGGTTTTAGAGTTTTAGAAAATAGAAAGAGATAGAGAGAAACAAAATATTTTTACTTAGGAAATAAGTTATTCACACACCATTGGATGATAGGATTTAATGGTGTGGATGACACCAAGGTTAAGATCGATCCACACTGGGGAGGTTTTAGTTCCAACTTCCTAAAATATTTAAAATTTCATTTATTTTAGTATTTAGAATAACTAATTAACTTAGGAGAGTTTTTATTTTATAATTTTCGTACTAATTAATTGCATCAATTTTTGGAAGCCCAAAACTCTTAAAAAGAGTAGTTTCTTAAGCCCAAATTGTCCCCAAGATTGGTAGGGACTCCAAGGAATAAAATTCTAGGGTTTTAAGGGTATTTTGGTAAGTATCCAATGAGATAGTTGCTCATTAATGAAGAAAAACGAAAATTAGCTTAAGATGAGAGAATTTATATTTCTAGGGATATTTTTCAATTAAGAAAATCTAGGAGATGGGAGGATCAACTATAACCTAGTCATCCCCCATTCTCTCCCTTTTGGTGAGGGTTGTTTCAAAAAAACAAAAAAACAGAAAGAGAGAGAGGATCGTCCAGCCCTAAGGGGAGTTTTGGCAGCTTTCTTCTTCATCAAAGCTAGAAAGGAAATCAAGGAGAGAAAGGCTTGTGAGCATAGGTTGATCACCATCATCACCGGTAAAGATAGGGTTCAACGAGGGTATTCATAAGTATGGTTTATTCTAAATTTTATTCCATGATGTTTTCTTCTATGGTATGAATATTGTTTTTATTCCATGAATATTAAATATTGTTCATGATGCGTTAAACGATCTTTATTATGAAGTTGAATTCCATAAATATTAAATATTGTCCATGATGCATTAAACAAAGAAAGTAATCAACTAAGTGTTGAGTACGCTCATTGGAGCGTTGCATGATTTGATGGGTAATTCCAAATCATGTCCACCAAGGTGTGGGATTCCTGCAGAAGATCGTACAAGGTACGATGGAGAAAAATGTGTAAAAATCACCATTAAAGCATGTCATATACATATTTCCGTGGAGTTTGCTTGTGAAAGTATTTGATGCTAGATCTGAGTTTCATTTTAATAAAATGTTTTATGTTGAATCCTACTGAGGAAAAGCTCACCCTACATTAAATCCCTCCACAGATTAAAGTAGGAGAAGACCGGCGACTCGTGTGAATAATTATGGCAAGAACCTCCTTCAATAAGGATTACTATCCCTACCTCAGTTTATATTTCTAATAGACATGGTAATGGGCATGGTAAGGCAAGAAATTAATAGGTACTTTTAGAGTATTTTAAAAAACTTTTGGACAAGATTGGATGTTTTATGGTCGTTTTTAGTTTAATTTCGATTTTGATAGTATGCTAGGTTTTCTGACCAGCAGTTAGTTTTTGAACCATATCTGATGTTTTATGTGATGGATTAAAACTTAGTTTATACCTGTGGACTCGTGAAATCCAGAGGAGTTGCAGTAAAAGTTTTATGATTTTAGGATATGTTTAAGTCATGTTTTTCTATTTTACAATTCGAACAATGCGTACTGAAATCTATCACTGTGTGCATATAAGTTAGGTTGCATCTGATTTCTAAGTGAATCCTTAGGGAACTAGAGTTAGGCTAAAATACGAAAGTTATGCACCTCTGAGTCTAGTTTTAGAGTAATTTGACGGAACGTGATTCCAAAACATAAAGAAATAACCATGAATTTTTAACTGAACTATATGCTAGAGTAGTCAGTTGAACGTGTCCCGGTAATCACGTTATTTTATATAGGTTTTTCTGTTTTAAGAATATTACAAAAATAGTTTGTGATTGTAGACATATTTATGATGAACAACACTTCATAAGGCGCTCCTATTTTGGATGCATAATGTCTAATGAAATGTACTGTAAAGTCTAGAAACTCATGCAGGCACAATTGTTAAGATGTTAATTAACACATGGGATACATGGACCCTAGGACCCTAGGACCTTAGTCAGATTATATGGCCCATGGTAACTTATGGACAGGTCTAATGCATGAAAAGTTTTGATTTAAAGTTTGACCTAGATGTGGGCCCTAATTGGACTAACCGACTAGGACCCGAAATCCAGTTTTGTTGGGCCTAAATCGACCAAGCCTGTGAGTGTTGGACCAAAACGTATTTCGAAACCCACCCAAATAACGTTCTGGGCTTTGGATATTTACACCCAAGGTACAAGATATTACATAACCCCAAATTCACTATTTTGTTATCTTTTTCGTTAACCAACACTTGTGCTTAGGTCTTTTACTAAATTGCCCTTATGTGCGCGACACGTGTACAACTTACTGCTATTTTTTTGTAAAATACCACTAACACCCTTCCAAAAATTATCAAGCTTCTAGTATACATTTGTTTACACTGCTATTGGGACATAACAGTATTTATATTTACCCAAACATAAACCTTGTGGGGGACACATGAGTACGATAAGGGTTGATTTTGGTGAGGATATTCTTCTTACAATGTAGATCATCCGTATAAATACCACCAAAATTTAATGGAAGTTGATTAAAAATCAACTGTGAGGACTTCAATCCAATTTTTGATGAGGTTAAAAGCTTTATAATTAACTAATTTTTTGTGATAATGATCTACATGCATGGTCTTAACCAAAACTCAGCCCTTGAATCGTACTCATGTAGGCCCTACAAGGTTTATGTCTGGGGTAAACATAAATACTAGTGTTATGTCCCAACAACAATGTAAAGAAATGTGAAAGTCCATATACCCTATGGTTTAATGAATTTAATCGTATGTCTATGTGACTATGGTTAAGGATCACACTATCACCTAATAAAAATTTAAATAGTAATAAAGAATGAAACAATAATCTCTAACAAGAGTATTGACTTATTTGATTCTTAATATGCGGAATTAAGAACAAGAATCGAATATTTCAATCTCAAAAAAAGTATGAAAATATACACATGAGATTTTGTTTACGAGAATAACCCAAACTGGGAAAAACCCCGGGACCTAGTTTAGTAAAAATCTACTAAGAGTTATGGAAAACTTACAACCCGATTTACCACTCGATGGACACGATTTATGACTCCCTCTATATTTCGATCAACTATGGTGTACAATTCTTCCACGAATTCGAACTTTATGAATCTGCCTATTAGTTAATTTTGATGCATCTCCAACTTAAACTCCAGAAGTCCAGCATCTTGAACTAATACTCGACTCTACGAGTATTTCACCACGAACTTAAAACTTCAAGCTCAAACACTAAAAATTCACCGACAAACAAAAACTCACGTTTTTTATTAAAATGAGAAGGATTGAACTATTTCAACAAGTGTGGAAGCAAAGGATGATGACTTAAAACTCTCCAAGACTTGTTGATTGTTATGGTGAATGGTTAGTTGAAACAAGAATGAATCAACTCCATTTATAATGGTGATTCACAGATCTAGATCTAAAATGCACAAAGTATAATGAGTGCATTTCTAGATTTAGATCTAGAACACACCATTTGAAATGAGTATGTTCCTAGATCTAGTTTATGACAACTTCATCCCACTAACCCCTGTAAAGACTAATGACCTAACAAGGTCGAACATTGGGTTTACTAAAAAAAATCTAAAAAGTAAACTTTTCACGTAGATCTGAGCAATGGTTTCGAAATCAAGATATTTAGTTTCGTAATCAAAGTATCTTGAAGTGATTTCTGGCTTTTGATTTTGAAACTAAACATGTTGATTTCGAAACTAAATTTAACTATTACCAATATGAATTTGGTTTCGAAATCAACATAGAAGGTTTCGAAACTAAAAAGACCTAAAGTCAATTTAGCTTTTTAGTTTTGAAATTAACAAGGTTTCTTTAGAAAACCAAAATCACCTGTTTCCAGGTTGATTTTGATTTCGAAACCAAAGTGAGCTGTTGGTCTACTTTGAAATTTGATTTTGAAACCAACAGGATGGTTTCGAAACCAATTTGCCCGGCAATGATATTTTGAGTTTAAAATCTTTTTTAAAACCTTTTTAAGGTGTGTGAACTTCTTCTTAAGGTTTAACCACCTATGGTACTTAGGTCTCTAAGTCACTTACCATCCTATGATGTCCTCCGGTGGTGAGTTGAGCTTCTTAGAGTCATTCTTCAAACCGAATCGAAGACTCACTAACTCTAACTTAAGTTACTTAGACCATCTTGAGTTTAACTTTGATATGAAATTCGGCAAATAGTACATGAGAGAAATCATAGACCTTTCAAAATATGTATTAGAAACTTGAGAATTTTTAGAAGGGTATTATTGGTATTTTTGAAAAAAATAGCATTAAGTTGTACACGTGTGGCACACATGAGGACAATCTAACAAAATACCCAAGTACAAGTGCCGGCTAACGAAAAAGATAATGAAAATAATAAATTTAATAGAAAAGGTAACAGAATAGTGAAATTAGGTGTTATATCCCTTATATTGATTAATATAGGGGTTTGCCTAATTTCAAGTAGCACTTTGTGGGGATAACCCTAATTAAATTACCTTTTTTTTTAAAGCAAAACCTCAATTCAATTGTCAGGATCAACATACATGCACGCGTGCCCCATGAACAAATATCATGCATTTATTAAAAAAACCTCCCGCTATCGGAAAGCGCCTTCTAAACCACTCGGCAGAAGGGAAGGGGCCTATGTATTTGCATGACTCCTGCAGATTTGACCCTACCTACACCCGGAGCCAATCTCCTAGCGGTCCTGCCACCACGCCGCAGAACGGGAGCTCGTGTGGAACCTTTGATTTCTGGCGTAAGTGTGGTGGACCCCCTTCATCCGGATCTGGATACGGGGAGGTTCTTTGCACGATTCGATGGTATTCTATTAATGAAATATTTGACTATTCATGGGAATAAGTAGTCCTTCAAAGCTATTATGAGGAACCTTACTCTTTACGAGTTCTCAGTGTATCTGGGACAGAAACTGGTGTTCAGTCTAAGAGATTCATATTTTCTACTCACTCCTAGTCTTGATGAGTTGGGTAAGACTTGCTTGAAAAGATTTTCCTCTACCCTCGTTTTCAACAGTATAAAAAAAACGTAGAATAAAAAAAATGCCGTTGAATATGCGGCAAATTAAATTATATATATGGTCAGTTTTTTAAAAAAATTAGATTTTGACTAGCATTTTCGACAATTATCTTTAGAAATTATATTTTGTAAATTACAACTTGCACACAGAAAATTGAAATATTAGCGTGAGTCAGTATGCAAATTTGAATCTGCATATTGAAATTGGGAAGACCATGCGTAAGGTCACAATGCAAATCTGAATTCACGGATTGGGCTAAAGGCCCTACAATTAAGTAGATGCTGCAAGATCAGCAGCAAAAGAGTCAAAGATACAAGGAGGTGGCGTAGTAGCAGACAAATACGGTGTTCAATACATAGTTAACTTGTTAAAAATATGATTTTGACTTTCTATGCATTTTTTTTAATTTCCTGAATTCCCTCCCTTTTGTAAACATACAATACATCTCTATAATCAACTTTTAGAACATTTTCATAACCAAACCCTTGGTAGATTCTCCATAATCAGCCTTCAAGATCATCAAAGGGTCAGCTTTTTTTGGTAGGATTATTTCTTTGTCATGTAGATTATAATCAGCTTATTATCAAAAACATAAAAAAACTCGTGTAAATGGGGATAGCATTAAAGTTTCTGTTTCGAAAATGATAGGACTCCACATACTTAAAAAAGAATTACAATATTTTTCCACCAAACTCGTGCAATATTTTTCCACCAAACTCATGCCTAAAGAACAAACTCAAGACACACACGTGTTCTTTTAAAAAAAATGTGTAATACACATGCACGTAGTTTCTGTTAGATCAAACCACGTGCCCTCTTCCAGTGTGTAAATGTGATAAGGGGTCCCACCACCCTGCACGTGAGAGAGGTGAATATGATACTTAGTACAAATACGTAACAAATCGAACACACATCACCACTGCCCAGAACTGGATTTATTGGATT
>MVGT01000864.1:24173-43286 GCA_002174775.1 Macleaya cordata | reverse complement strand
CAACCAACCAGATAAACACACATCAAGGATGTTACAAGACTTACCGGAGAACACCAACGGGAATCCATTAGAGATCGACTCTCTAAACTACTCCCAACAGCACACTCACATCATCTTCAACCTTGAAAGTCTATCTCCATGGTTGTACATAGTAACAGAGGAGAGAACACATGGAGAACACTAGAAACTTAGGTTGGGGCAGGGGCCCCAACTCCCATGAAGAAACCCTCAAACCCTAGATCCTCACAAACCCTTTCTCTCTCTCAACAAGTATCTCACACTTTTTTTTTTTTTGATCAGTAAAAAGAGGATTTTATTAATGACAAGATAAGAAAGAAGATACATGCAATTCTGAGTTAGATTTGCTGAACCATGATAGTGTCTAGTTACCACTTTACATCTTTCTAACAATTGCATCCCATCTAAAGAGTAGGTCCTCGAACCTGAGTACCCCAAGTTTTTTCACTGGACTTAACCAATAAAACAAAATTGCTTTGACCTCTATGATTAACCTGTCTATCTCTCTTTCGTTGTCGTTGAAACACCTCTCGTTACGTTCACTCCACACAATCCAACAAACAGCAAATGGTAGCAGTCTCCATAGAACACTACCTTTTTCACTAAAACACTTTGTAACACCTTCAGCAAAGACATATTTCACCTCCTTCTGAAAAGCCCACGATATACCAAACTCTACCAAGAAGGATGTCCATATCTCCCTAGTAAAAGGGCAGTGCAACAACATATGATTAACAGACTCCCCATCACTACGGCATAGGTAGCATCGGTTGACTATTATCATACCTTTCTTTGCTAGGATGTCCTGTGTAGGGGCCGTGTTATGATGGACCAACCAAATGAAGAAAGAGATTTTAGTAGGAATTAGAGTATCCCAGATACTATTATGGTAAAAGTTTTCAATACCTCCTTTATGTATAGCAGCATAGCATGATTCGACACTAAAAACACCTCCCTTTTCCCATCTCCATACTCTGCTATCTCCTCCTTCTTGCAGAACATAGGAACTGAGCATTCCAGAGAGTTGGGCGAACTCTAAGGCCTCTATATCAGCTAATCTCCTGGGTAACCCCAGGTTCCACTCTACGCCTCCATCCTCATCACGTTGCAATACCTCATTGACAAAAACATCCTTTTTCCATGAGACTTGATATAGGGCATTGAACTGCAAAGATAGAGGTGTGTCTAACAGCCACAAATCAGTCCAGAATCTCACCTTACATCCCTCCCCCACCTTTGCCAAGACTCCTTCCTTATATTTAGGTAAGAGGGCACAAATACCTCTCCAGAGGCTTGATCCATATGCTTGACGTGGTACCTTCGTGTCCCAACCATTCTTCTCTAACCCATACTTCTCTGTGATCTTGCGTCTCCAGTAAGCTTCCTCTTCACAATTGAACCTCCATAGCCACTTGCACAACAAGGCTGAGTTCATGTCTCTGGGAGACCTTAAACCCAGCCCCCCTTTATTCTTATCTTGACAGATTTTGGTCCATGCTACTAGAGCCACTCGATGCGATCCATCCCTGCTACTCCAGAGGAAGTTCCTCATCATACCATCTATCTTCTTTGCGACAGAAGGAGGAATTGTGAAAGCTTGCATGAGGTAGATTGTCATGGCACACAAAACACTTTGTAGTAGAATTAGCTTACCTCCATATGAGAGATATTTTCTCTTCCACCCAGCCAACTTCTTGCCCACTCTCTCCAGTAATGGGTCCCAGATAAGTTTAGATTTATATGTCGCTCCTGCTGGCATACCTAAGTACATGATAGGCAGTTCCTCTATTTTGCATCCTAGATTTTGTTGGATGATTTCCTGATTGTTTGCATTACCAAGCGGTATGGCCGAGCTTTTTGATAGGTTAACTGCTAATCCTGTAACTAACTCAAAACACACCAAGAGTCCTTGCACATTCAGTATTTGTGATGGGCAGTCGTCTACAAATATCATTGTGTCATCCGCAAAAAGTAAATGTGAAATTGCCTCCCCTCCACCAGCCACTTTGATTCCTTTAATGAATCCTCTTTCTTGAGCTCTTTCGATCATACAACAGAAAACTTCCATAATCATCGTGAAGAGGAAAGGTGATAGAGGATCTCCTTGGCGTAGGCCTCTTTCGCTCTTGAATTTCTCTGTAGGCGACCCTTTGAACAAGATAGCAAAATGAGCTTGGGACAGACATGTTTTTATTCTTCTTCTCCATAGACTCCCAAAGCCCATTCTTACCATAACTTGGTCAAGACATAACCAATTAACTCGATCGTAAGCTTTTTCAATATCCAATTTGAAGATCCACCCTGGTAAATTTGCTTTGATGCGACTGTCAATACTCTCGTTTGCCAGTAAGATGCTGTCTGTGATTTGACGTCCTTCTACAAAGGCACTTTGGGTGGGTGAGATCAATGATGGGAGCACCTTCTTCAACCTTGAGGCGAGACATTTAGCAATGATCTTATAGGCAGTATTGATAAGGCTAATAGGGCGCAGGTCTTTTACCTCCTCTACACATTCCTTTTTAGGAATCAAGGCTATGAATGTGCAATTAATTCTCCAATCCAAGAACCCTGTCGAGTCAAAAAAATTGATCATTGTCATGAAGTCAGATCTGATTATTATCCAATACCGTCGAAAGAACTCGACCGGGAATCCATCCGGGCCAGGAGTTCTATTTGATTCCATCTGACTCATGGCACTTAAGACCTCTTGTTCATCTGACGACTTATCCAAGTCATCCTTTTGTTGTTGTGATATCGACTTCAGGTTGATATTATTAGCAAAGGTTCTTCTTTTTATATCTTCTGTATATAACTCCTTAAAGAAGCCTTCTATATGATTGGAGATGATATGTGGGTCCTCGCACAACTCACCCTCGATCCTTAAGCAGCTTATGAAATTAGCTCGTTGCCTTTGGTTTATATAGCCTTGATAGTAAGCAGAATTTCTCTCGCCATCAGCTACCCAGTGTTCTTTCATCTTTTGCCTTCTTTGGATATCTTCCGTTTTCACCAAGCTTAAATAGCTGTTTTTCAGGTTGACCCTATCTATAACTTCTTCTGGCCTAATCGTGCCCTGTTCTTCTTTGAAGTCAATCTCTGCTATCTTCTCCAGCAGCAAATCTATTCTTTTATCCACTCTTCCGAAGGTTTCTCTATTCCAGACACGGAGTAGATCTCTTATTCCTTGAAGCTTTTTGTTGAACACAAAGCCAGGATTACCTTCAAAGGACAGGTTGTTCCACCACTGATTGATCAGGTCGTATAAGGCTGGGTGGTCCATCCACAGGTTCTCGAATCTAAATGGTTTAGGGCCTAATTTAACCCCTTCCGAAGACAGTATTATGGGGATATGGTCAGAGACCGGTTTTGGTTTTGCAACCTGTTTAGACCCTGGGTATAGATGATCCCATCTTTGATTAATGAGAAAACGATCAATTCGGCTCCTCGTGTTATTTTCTTGAGAGTTGGACCATGTGAAAGTTGCTCCATCCAAAGGTAGATCAATGAGCTCCCACCCATCGATGAATTTATTAAAATCCTGCATTGCTCTTGTAGCTCTTGAGTTCTGATTCTTTTCTTCCAAGCATCTGATAACGTTAAAATCACCTCCGATGCAACCCGGCACGTCCCAAACTCCCAGGATATTTCCAAGCTCCAACCATAGTTGCTTTCTAGACATTCTATCGTTTGGACCATATACAGCTGAGATGAACCACTCTCCATTAATTGTCCGTGATCTGAATAGGCAGGAAATTGAAAAAGATCCTATCATGGAGTCCTTTAATTCTATAAGGTCCCCCCTCCACATTGCCAGGATTCCCCCTTTTGTGCCTCTGGCCGCCAGAAAGCAGTACTCTATATTCGGTCTGTTCCAGAGCTCTCTGCACAGACCCTCGTTAATCTCCTCTAACTTAGTCTCCTGCAACAACACTATCTCAGGCTTCCATCTCTGTATCACATCTGAAATTACAGCTCTTTTAGCTTGTTGTCCCGCTCCCCTAACATTCCAAGATAGGACGTTTAAATTCATAAAGAAATCGACCTCCCTCTTAATTTAGCCTTCCTTTCCCCCTTTGCCTCCGACGAGCTCGGGTCCCTCAACGTCCAGGCGAGCCTTTGCCTTTCTTTGACGGCACTAATGCCACTCGGTCTGCAAGTAGAGACGTGTGTGTTGGTCCTTCTGTCCTCCACCATAAGGTGTTGTTCAACCTCCACTGGATCTTCTTCCATCATTAGTCTCCTAATACCGTCCAGATATTCTAGACTATCGCCACCCTGACTCTCATCACATTGGGGGTCATTCCTCCGCATATCTGACCTCCCGATTGTGGGTTTGAAGGCCTTAAGTAGCTTCTCTGTGATTTCTTTTTCTCGGTCGATTACCGAAATGCCGAGGAGCTCACTCATAGATAGAACCACCTGATGCAATCTTTCCTTTTCTTGAAAGGTGGAGGCAGACTGATGGACGCCTTGGTGTCTGTTCACAGGTGCATTTGTTGTTGGGGACAACTCTCTGCCTTCCTCCAGTCCTTCCTCCGATGACCAGAAGGACTCACCCGATATACAAAGAGGTGGAGATGAGGGTGGCCTTTGTTGTAATGGAAGGACATCCATCGGAGAGTCTTCGTCCGCTCCATTCCAAATGATAACAGAGTCTTCATTCCTTGTACATTTTGGGCAAGGTTGGGTCTCTGGAGAATCGATGCACGACAGAGGAGATTCAGTAGGAAGGATTATTTTTGTGTGTGTTGATAATGTCAGCCCAAAATTAGATAAGTATTCAAAGTCTTGAGAAAGACAAGGTGTGCCAGTCAACGTGGGGGTAAGCGCACAATTCAATGGCGATGTTGTTATCGCTTCCTCTGGTGTACTACCCAGTATACCTTTGGCTTTCCTATAAGAACCCCGACCCGGTACTAGATTAGAGTCAGAAAGGTCCTTTCCGTTAGGCCCATAGGAAGTAGAGCCCACCTCAAAGGTTGACTGTAGCATACGGCCCGTAGGCCTCCAAACTCTTTTCATCACGTTCTGGGTCCACTTAGGTTGACCCGACCGACCCCTCGTCGCCCTTGATGACCCGCTGCTTCTCGAAAATCGGCTGTAACAAGTGCCCCTTGTACGATGTCGGGACCTTCCTCTTCTTGGGTATTGCGGTCTGGGGTCTTTCCATTCAAAACCCTTTTGTCGGGCACCTCGGGAATGATACTCCTTATGCACCTTACCCCAGGTATTTTGTTGTCCCCTCTGATAAAGTGGTGAACAATCTCTGTCCTTTGTCGTATGGTGATATCGTGGTGGCGCACCTTCCATACTTTTTAAATTTTGAAACTCAAAATTCAATCCCAAAGTGGCTTTTGGCGCCACAACGCCCCCGATTGTCTTGACTGCGCTATCCACCTGTGTTTGGTTGGCCGGCTTCTCGCTGGATAGGAAGACATCCACCATTACAGGGACGTTGCAACCATCAACTTCAAGGTCCAAGAAATGAGGAATTTTGATCAGGCGATCTGTGGTCGCAATCTTAACTAAAACACCCCACAAATCATCCAAAAATACCTCCATTATCGGTCCACAATGGCTCGCAAGTTCGCAAGCTATCTCTGAAGTCCAGAAATGGAAAGGTATACCTCTTAGTCGAATCCAAAAGGCAGTATATTCCCCTCCCTTTCTCGAAACCATATTCGATTCCGGCCTCCATTTGGTGAAGGAGATACTTCCGTCAAGGAACTCCAACCTACCTTTGGAAAGTAATTGACGGCTGGAGACCTCTGAGTCTATGTTGATGATGCCTTTATCGAATTCAAAAGGGTTGATACGCACATGATCATATAACCCAAAGGCTGAGTTGATCCTGTCACCGACCATTCTCCAGTCAGCCGGTGGTGGTTGAACAGTTACGACCAGTGCCTTGTCCCATTTCCCGTGGTCCAGACAGGCCCCCAGCGCAATCTTAGCCCCCGTCTTCGTCTTAGAAACCGAACGAACAGATTCCTCAAGATTGCAAGGAGGTATCTCCTGAGACGGTTTAAATCTCCTAACACTCTGTTGATTGTTATAGACTACACCCGCCGGTTTCCTCAGGATTAATTTTAGGCCTAACTTGAAACTGTCCCATCCAATAAATCCATGGCCAGCCGGAATTACCAGATGTTTTATCCTTGCAGCCCCATTTTCGCTCAAGAGATCTATTGCTATAAAACGGCCCCAGTCATTCTTCCTATTATAAACTACTAGAGTTTTGCTGGGTAATCTCTGTTTCCAAAACAATCTCGCTGAAACAGAGTCACCCCCAAACCAAATCTCATCAAGGACCTCAAGTAACCAGTATACTGCATCTATAGGAATGCAGATTTCATTTGTAAAGCCTCTTGACCGTTCCTTAATGAATAGCTGTACCGAAGTCTCCCTCCAGTAGATCGTCAACTCAAAGGATTTATTCTCGATGTGAACAAATCTGCGTTCCATACCAGCATATACAAAACTAAATCAAAAGTTCCTTTCCTGCCACACCGTAGCCGCTCGAAAGAGCTACGGGATTATGGAAGGACAAAGAACCTTTTGTCCACGCTTCCAAAGATGCAAATCGTTTTGAGATGGACACAAATCCCTAGGTTTACCTCACTGCACAAGAAGACCAAAACCCTAGGTTTCCAAACAAGCATCTCAAGATATACGTGGTTCACCCTCATGGGCCCCAACCCCCATGAAGAAACCCTCAAACCCTAGATCCTCACAAACTCTTTCTCTCTCTCAACAAGTATCTCAAACTTTTGGATTCCTCACTGCACAAGAAGACCAAAACCCTAGTTTTACCTCTTCTTGAACCCTAGGAACTCCAACACCTTTACATTGGCCTCATGACACTCTTTAGCACACCTCTAACCTATCTAGGACCTCCCTATTTATAGGTTTACAAGAGGTATCCATGAAATAGGAATCCTAGTCCAAGAAGGACTCAAAAATAGCAACTTCATAAATTAGCAATTGCATTCCAAGGGGGGTTGCCAAAAACTCTACAATATATATATATATATTTATACATACGTAATGCCTCACAAAAGCCTCTGTGGATATATTTACTCTCTCTCTCTAGATCTCTCTCTCCTCTGTGTGTGCTATGTCTCTGCTATTCCCTCTAGTTGTTGTGATCATCTTCACTACCTTAATTTCATCGTCAACAACATCAGCAGCAGTAATGGTCAATCTCTTACCAAAACAAGAAGAAGAAGCACTATTGGGTCTTAAATTAGAACTATTAGACACTTCAAACAGCTTATATGACTGGTCCAAAGTTAAACAACCTGACAACAACAAAATCTCTTCTGCTTGTTCCTGGTCAGGAATCACCTGCACTACTTCTACTATTACTTATGCTACTAACAACAACAACTACTCTACAGTCACTGGTTTAGACCTTTCACAAAAGAATCTCTCTGGCTCAATATCAGGTAAGTACATAAAACTCTTGATCAATCTGGTATCCCTCAACCTCAGCCACAATTCCTTCTCTGGTAAACTTCCCCAAGAAATATTCACTTCTCTCCCCAATCTAACAACCTTAGACATCAGTAGAAACAGCTTCAATGGCAATTTCCCTTCAATGGCACTACCAGCTGATGATTATGATCATATAATGGTACAGCAGCATCATCACCGGCTCGTCGTTCTTGACGCCTTTAGCAACAGCTTCTCCGGCTCATTGCCGGTACAACTTACCAAGTTCGAATCTTTGAAGGTACTGAATTTAGGTGGAAGTTATTTCGAAGGTCGTATACCTTCTTGGTATGGGTCATTCAAAAGCCTCGAGTTCCTTCATCTTGCTGGAAATTTACTCGAGGGCGAAATCCCACCAGAGTTGGGAAACCTCAAAACTCTTACCCATATGGAGATTGGTTATAATTCTTACCAGGGAAATATTATACCTTGGCAGTTGGGAAGCATGACCCAACTTCAGTATCTTGATATTGCTGGTGCAAATCTCTCTGGTTCAATCCCAAACCACCTATGCAATCTCACCAGTCTTCAATCTTTATTCCTATTCAGGAACCAACTTATTGGATCAATTCCAAGCTGTTTTGGAAATATCATCTCTCTGCAAAACTTAGATCTTTCTGATAACTTAATTACTGGTTCGATACCCAAGAGTTTTGCAGGATTGAAGAATCTTCACCTACTTAGTCTTATGTATAATGGAATGACTGGTTCAATTCCTGAAGGAATTGCAGATCTTCCTCAATTGGAAGCTCTTCTGATATGGAATAATTTCTTCTCTGGTGCACTGCCACAGAATTTGGGAAAGAATTGTAAACTGAAATGGGTCGATGTTTCTTCGAATAATCTCACCGGAAATATTCCACCAGATATCTGCAATGGTAATGTTATGCTATCAAAGTTGATCCTCTTTTCCAATAATTTTACAGGTAGGTTATCTCCTTCTCTCACCAACTGTTCTTCACTTGTTCGACTTAGAATCGAAGACAATTCATTCTCTGGTGACATCTCTCCCTTGAAATTTAGCCTACTTAATGATATCACCTATGTTGATCTATCTAGAAATAGATTTACAGGAGGAATACCAAAAGATACAGTATCTCAAGCTTTCAAGCTTCAATACTTTAATGTTTCTCATAATCCTGATCTAGGCGGATTTATCCCGGGCGAAATATGGTCTCTACCTTCACTTGTGAATTTCTCAGCATCCTCCTGTAGTATTTTAGGAAATTTTCCTGCACCTCCACTAAAATCCGAATGCAGTTCATCGATTACTATGGTAGAACTGAGCAGGAACAATTTATCAGGTACCATACCAGAGAGTGCTGCCAATTGCAAGGCTCTCAGAGTACTAGATCTATCACATAATAAACTGAATGGCTCCATACCTATAAAATTTGGAAATTCTTCAAGCCTGGTTCTTTTAAACATATCTTTCAATGAATTTTCTGGATCTGTTCCTCAATCAAATAATTTCAGATTTATGGGTACAAGTGCTTTTTTAGGAAACCCAGACTTATGTGGAGAACCATTGCAACCTTGTTTTACAAGTTTAGGTGAATTCAGATTGGGGAGAAAAAACTCAGAGAAGCTCAGATGGATTCTGTTACTATGTGTTGGGGTGGTTTTGTTCATAGTCATGTCAGTTCTTGGGATATTTTATCTTCATCGTCAAAGAGATAAATGGAAAATGGTTCCATTTACTGGATTTCCTCAATTCACAGCAAAAGATATTTTGAGGAGCTTGAGTACTACTTATACTAATGATTCTATTGAGTCACAGACGGTTACACCACCATTAATATCATCGGCTCCATTGATCTGTAAATCAGTTCTACCGACGGGGATAACAGTTTCGGTGAAGAAGGTCAAATGGGATTCCAATAGAAGAGAACTGATGTCGGATTTTATCAACTTGATGGGAAATGCTAGGCAGAAGAACTTGGTCAGATTGCTAGGACTCTGCTCCAACAAGAATTTTGGTTATCTTCTTTATGATTACTACTTGCCTAACGAGAGTCTGGCTGAGAAGATGATCAGAATGAAAACAAGGGAACCAACAAGAATGAGTAGTAGTAGTAGTAATTGGGCAGCAAAGTTTAAAATTGTGATTGGAGTAGCTAGGGGACTCTGCTACCTTCACCATGACTGCTATCCACCAATTCCCCATGGAGATCTGAAAGCAAGCAATGTAGTGTTTGATGAAGGAAATATGGAGGAGCCCCATCTGGCTGATTTTGGGTTGAAAACACTGTTGCAGATGAACAGTTGGACTGGTTCTGTATCAGGGACAGGTAAACTAGCTTCTCTACTTTCCTTTTGTCCTTATTATGGGAAATTTTACTTACTCTTCTCCCCACTTTCTTGTTTTAACAACCCCATTCCAACTGATTCTTACACTCCATTTGCACCCCATTCGGAGGGCTGTTTTTGTTTTGAGGATGATTACCTTCACTTGAACCTTACAAGTGGAGTATAAATGAAGTGCAAGAATAAATAAGGTGTTCAAATAAAAAAGTCGGTGCAAGTAAAGTTTGCATACAAGTCTCGTGAAATTTCTTAGTCAGCTGCCAACAATTTGCAAATCACCACTAACAACCAAAAGAATTGAAAATTATTTCCAAAGATCTAAGGGCTTGTTTGCTTTGTGGTAGTTGCATGTACTAATTCACCAACTAAAGTTAGTTGTGCGACTATGCGCGTGCTCTCCAAATATCATGTCACTTTTAAAGACACAGCTCACTGTCATAGGGAAACATAACATTGCATATCACAAGCGTTTATTAGGCACATTGCATATCACAAGCGTTTATTAGGCTAATAAGAGCAAGTACTATCGTATCCCCAATTTTTGGGGCAGAAGCCTCAAACAGTAGAAAGAGGGAGGGGCTACAGATCCAATTGAGGGCGACATTCCCTGTGTCGCTCATATTTTTTTTAATTTAAATGATACGTTTTGTTGTATAAAATTTCAAGCTTGTGAGGCCCAGTTGAATATGATCTAATGGCTGATATTTGGTGAGATTGTTCTCCTCACCATGTAGATCATCCTCACAAAAAATCATCACATTCTAAAACTTCTAGCCCAATCAAAAGTTGACTATTTTCCTTACCGTCCTTCTCACCGTTAATTTTCAATCAATTCTTGATCAACTTTTGAAGGGGTTAGAAGTTTTTTAATGGGATGATTTTTTGTGAAGATGATCTACATGGTGAGGAGAACAGCCTTACTAAATATCAGCAATTGGATCATATCCAAGTGGGCCCTACAGACTTTGTGTTTGGAAACATACAAAAACCTTAATACAACAAAAAGTAATTTTTGAAACAAAATAAAAATTAACAAATTTGAAAACATATGTGGCGCCTAAACTACTTTTTTTTTAAAAAAAAATTAATGGGCGACAGAGGGAGTGTCGCCCTTCACTCCCTCTGTCGCTCTCTACTTCTTCTATCGCCTCTGTCGATCCCTCTTTCCCTCAATTTCGGCCTCAAATATGGAGTTGGGTGAAGGAGATTGGTGGATAAGTGTAACCTTAGGACTTGCCTTTATCCCTCAAACCTCTCCAATTTGGGGAAAGAGGGAGGCATAGTACTTGCCCTAACAGATAGACACAAACAACGCACTCCTCCTCAGCGTTAACCTAGACACTTGAATCCACGATCTCCAGACTCTTAGCTTTGATACCATTTTAATAACCACTTATTCTAAAGAGTTGAACTATTAGAAAGAAGGCATATAATACATATAACAAGGGTTTATGTGTCTAACAAGTAATACTCAACACACAGGGCCAAGTCGGAAACTGACGTTGATACCTCGAACCAAACGCACCCTAAGTTCTAAGATAGGTCAAGAACTTTGAGCAATTTCTTTATCACCCTTCTCCTTACTCTTGTTCAGGAGAGGGAGGCTGTTAAGTTCCAATTTGCTTAATTGATTCTCTTCACAGATGATGAACTCAGGAGAGCTACAATACAAGAGGAGATCCATAGAGACATATACAGCTTTGGGGAAGTCCTTTTGGAGATTGTAAGTAATGGAAGACTGAGAAATGCCGGAGGAAGTATTAATCAGAGCAAACGAATTCTTAGAGAGAGAATTTTAAGCGAGATTTACGATGAAAATGATGAGTTAGAGGTAGGTACAAGTGAAGATCAGGATGAGATCAAACTGGTCTTTGAAGTTGCTTTGCTTTGTATGAGGAGCAAGCCATCTGATAGGCCATCCATGGATGACGCTTTGAAACTTCTACTATCCGGAGGAGAATCGAAGCCACACTAGCTGAAATTATAGCTAGATAGGGACTTTCGATTGATTGTATATATATATATATATATATATGAGTGAGGTTATATAGCCCCGTTATATAGCCCAATAATAATCCCTTCGCCTTGTAGGACCCGCATAAAATGCATCCAGGGATTAATTTTTAGAGAGGATAATCTACATGGTGAGGAGAATATACTCATCTGAAATCAGCCCGTTCTAAAACTTCTAACCTCATAAATGGTTATAAGTTTTAGAATGAACTGATTTTTTAATATGATGTTATACATAGTGAGAAGAACATCTTCTCCAAAAATCAGCCCCTGGATGCATTGTATGTGGGTCCCATAACCTCACCCTATATATATATATAAATGAAGACTACAATTCCAGTTCGATATCAACATCCATTGATTAAATATTGGTTGTGAAAAAGAGTATTAATCAACCTTGTATATGTATTATGCACTGGCCAATACTTAATTATGTCCATCATATTCAATAGTTGTTATGCTATGGTTAAGTTGTTCATGTATTTAAATTTAAAGCATAAAATATCATCAGAAAACAAGGGTTAATGGTTGTATCTTATATTGAAAAGCTTCAAGAACAGAGAAGCAGAGCTTGTCTGTCTTAATGAACAGAAGAGAGTCTAATACTTAATAAGTTTATGCATACAAATATTAAGTAGATTAAATGCATAAATTATAAACTGATCTAGAGATATCATGCTCACCACTATGTTAATGATTCAAGATTGATGTACTAACCTTAATCCATTATGCTTGTTGATGAATATGACAACAGAGGTTGGCTTTAGCTTTCTATCAATGTACACCAAAACCCTAAAGGTGAGCTTCACACACAATAGCAAAATACAACTGGGTGAAAACTATGAACTGTAATACCTCCCTATTAATCCTTTTATACTCACTATCCATCATAATGAGTTTCACTAGGGTATACGTACCAACATCCAATAAGATGGTCCTTAATCCAAATGGGCCTATTCAATTGGGTTTTGGTTAAGCCCAACATTTAAAACATATGGGTAATCGCTAATGGGTTATTGTGGGCCACATTTTTAACATTCTCCCACTTGGCCCATATAACCCATTACCCATAAGAAAACAAAATAAGTTTTAATTTTAATAAAATGTTTGAAATTTATTTTATTTTAAAATGACTCGATCAAAGGCTTAACAACAAAAAACATACACGAGATCGTAATTTAAAATATTATCCCAATCTTAACCATCTTATTGACTATCATAATATCATGATTAAATAAGTCACTAGTGTGAGTCATGGCGGTTATGCATCTTCTATCCAACACATTTCTTTCAATATGCCACATCACTAGAACTCATATAATATGATCTATAATTAGGGAATTCTCATCATCACAGGCTAGTGTCGTAATGCCTTTAATTGAGTCGGTTCAACTCTATTGTCTTGTCAAGACTATTTCTGTTATTATACATCCCATCATAAAATGTGTACACATAAGGAAAACAAGAAATCAAAAATATATTATTATGAGATCTCTAAATATCTAATAAACTAATAACCAATCCATGATCCATAAATAAATATTACAAGTGGCAACCTAGACCCATTGTTGCAACATGTTCCTTAAATGCCTTAGGTGTCGATCCCTTCGTTAATGGATCTGCAATCATGAGCTTCGTACTTATATGTCTTACAGACACTCGTTGTTTTCGAACTTCTTCCTTAAAGATAAGAAATTTAAGCTCTAGGGGCTTACCCCCTGTCGAATTAGAATACTTATCGTTCTTGGAATAGTAGACTGCTGCGTTGTTATTACAACAAATTCTCAGCGGCCTGGCAATAGAGTCGACAACTCCAAGCCCTAAGATAAAATTGTGCAACCATAATGCATGTATTGTGGTGTCATAAGATGCAACAAACTCGATCTCCATAGTGTAGAAAGCACAAACTATTTGTTTCCTGCACCTCTATGAAATAACTCCTTCTGTTAACATGAAGACGTATCCAGTGGTCGATTTCAAGCTATCAACACACCCAGAAAAATTGGAGTTAGAGTATCCAACCACCTCCAGATTATCAGTTCTTCTGTAAGTAAGTATATAATCTTCTGTAGGTAACGTTCAAGCATGCCCACTGCAAAACTAATATCTGGTCTGGTGGTGCATATATAAGACTGCCAATTGTTGAAGCATAAGGGAATCTTTCTATTCCTTTCTTCTCAAGATCATTCTTTGGACACTGCATAAGACTGAACTTATCACCTTTCTGCATTGGCGCTTCAGTGGGTGAACAATCCTTCATGCCAAATCTCTCTAAAACTCTTTCAATATAGCTCTTCTGAGACAAACCTAACAGTCCTCATTTTCAGTCTCGAAAGATTTTGATTCCCATAACAAATTTTGCCTAACCCATATCTTTTATTTCAAAATTATTAGAGAGAAATTTCTTAATTTTGTGCAATAAACTAAGATCACTATTGGCAAGTAATATGTCGTCAACATACAAAATCAAAATTATGAACTTACTCCACTAATCTTCAGATATATACATCGGTCAACGATGTTTTCCTCAAATCCAAAGCTAGTAATAGTATCATTAAACTTTAGATACCATTGTCGGGAGGCTTGCTTAAGTCCATATATTGATTTCTTAAGCTTACACGCCATATTTCCTTTCCCTTTTGAAGATAGCCTTCAGGCTGATCCATGTAGACCTCTTCTTTTAAACTCCCATTCAAAAAAGCTATTTTCACATCCATCTAGTGCAGCTTTAGATGGTAATGAGCTACCAAAGCCATAATAATTCTAAGTGAGTCCTATTTGGATACCGGTGAAAATGTCTCATTAGAATCAATGCCTTCCTTTTAAGTGAAACCCTTCGCAAAAAGTTTAACTTTATATCGTTCAATATTGCCTTTAGAGTCAAGTTTGGTCTTAAAGACCCACTTACATCCGACTTTCTGGTATTCTACATGCAATTCAACGAGTTTCCAAACTTTATTCTATTTCATTGATTTTAACTCCTCATTCATGGCATCAATCCACTTATCAGAATTAACACATTCTAAGGCTTGTGAAAATGAAATCGGATCTTTAGTTGTCCCTATATCATAATCAGATTCCTAAAGATACACCATATAATAAGTAAGAATTGCAGATCTGCTTTCTCCTTGAGACCTACGTAATTCTTCTAGTTGTGGTTCTTCAACCATCTATTCATCGACGACATCATCGTCATGGGGTAATGGATCATTTATATGTTGTTGTTCCATAGTATCAGTTGGATGGTTAACTACTAGAACAATAACTCCTTTTGAAGTTACGGGTATAGGGATTGTTACCCGTATTTCTTCAATAACTACATTTCGTGATTCACTACTCCCACTACATTTACCATCCTCAAGGAATCTGGCATTACCAGTTTCAATAATTCTTGTACTATAATTAGGACAATAAAAATTATACCCTTTGGATTTATCAGGGTATCCAATAATATATCCACTGATCGTTTGAGAATCCAATTTCTTTTTTTGTGGGTTATAGATTCTAGCTTCCGCAGGATAACTCCAAACATGCGGGTGTCTTAAACTGTGTTTCTTACTAGTCCATAACTCAAAAGGAGTTTTTAGAACTGACTTGCTAGGAACCTGGTTTAATATGTACGCAACAGTCTTAAGAGCTTCGTCCCACAACTGGGTAAAGATTATTGCTTAGCATACTTCTAACGATATCCATTAGAGTACGATTACGCCTTTCAACAACACCATTCTGTTATGGCGTTCTAGGCATCGTGTAGTGCGCACAAATGCTAAGCTTTTCAAGGAGTTTGGAAAATAGACTGGGATGTTGTCCCGATTCATCGTACCTTCCATATTATTCCCCACCTCGCTTAGATCTAATGATTTTCACCTTTCTATCTAATTGTCTTTCAATCTGAGTAATGAACACCTCAATGACATTCAGTGACTGAGATTTATCATACAACAAATAGATGTATCCATATCATGAAAAATCATCAATAAAGGTGATGAAATGTTTCTCTCCACCTAAACATGCAGTGGAGAAAGGTCCACATATATCAATATGTATTATCTTAAGCAGCTCATTACTTTTTATGGCTCTTTTCTTAATGTGTTTGGTTGCTTTTCCCTTAATGCAATCAATACATACTCCAAAATCGGTGAAGTCTAGGGTTGAAAGAATTCCATCCTTCACCAATCTTTCTATCTTTTCCTAGGAGATATGCCCCATCTCTTATGCCACAAGTTAGCAGAATTCTCATTGATCATTTTACGTTTACTTCCAATACTCACATTATTATGCAGAGTCAAAAGGGTTTCAGTGTATTGGATATCTAGATTAAGCTTATACAAGCCATCACACAAACTACTAGAACCTACAAGAATAGAATTCTTAAACAAACTGAAGCATTGATTATTTAAATTAAAGGAATATATATAAAGATCTAATTTAGATAAAGAAATCGATTTACATGTCACAGAAGGCACATATAGAGTAGGAGAGAGGTCCAAACTAAAACTAGTAGAAAGAATTAAACGGTAAGTTCCTATGGCTAATACTTCAGCTTGACTGTTATTTCCTATAAAAAGAAAGGGTTCACTTGGACTTGGGATTCGGCTTGAAAGGTATCCTTGCATCGTATTAGAAACATTAACATTAGCGTCCGAATCAATCCACCAAGTATTAGAAGGAACATTAACAAGATTTGATTCGAAACATATAAGAGCTAATTGCTCACCTTTCTTTTTGAACCAAGCCTTTTGCTTTGGAAAATCCTTTTGGATATGCCCTTCCTTTTTACAGAAGAAACACTTAACATTCTCTTTTTTCTTGACCTGTGAAGCATGAGTAGGTCCATTTTCCATTGATGGTGCTGATTTCTCCCCTTTTCTAGGCTTCCACTTCTTCTTTGCTCCTTGAGTCATGAGATTAGCGGAGAAACTTCCTTGTTGCTTAAGTTTTGCCTCCTCTTGAACTATCATGCTTGATAGTTCATTCACATTCCATTTATCTTTAAGAGAATTGTAATTCATTTGGAATGTAGCATACTAAGGAGGCAAAGAATTCATAATAAACTGAACTAGGAAGGATCATATGCTGAGTTTGTTTGGTTTTGGGGCAAAATGGAGATGGTGGATACATGTCTGTATCTCGACGGTTTCGTTCAAGATGATGATCAACGGGGCAGCCAAAGGGAAATTCTTCAGTTCTAGAGGTTTGCGGCAAGGTGACCCACTATCACCCCTCTTTTTCATCATGGTTACTGATGCTTTTAACAGAGTTATGATGAGGGCAGGGGAGCAACACCTGATTGATGGTTTCTCGGTGAGTAGGGGTGGGGAAGTTATATCCCATCTCCAGTTTGCTGATGATACCATCATTTTTCTGGATGGCTCGATGGCTCAGCTGAGAGTTCTTAAAATCCTCTTGAGGTGGTTTGAGGGTGCTTCCGGCCTGAAGATTAATTATGAAAAATCAGCAGTTTTTGTGGTAGGGGGCTTCTTGGTGTACAGGAGATGGCTGAGGTGTTTGGCTGCAAAGTAGATTCCCTTCCGACCTCCTATCTGGGTCTCCCGTTGGGGGCTAGCTATAGGAGCAAGACTTTGTGGGATCCGATGATTGAAAGGTTTGACAAAAAATTAGCCATTTGGAAGAGGAATCTACTTTCTAAAGGGGGGAAATTAATTTTGGTTCACAACACCTTATCAGCCTTAGCAATTTATTTCATATCTTTGTTTACAATACCGGTGTCAGTGGCAAAGATTCTTGAAAAGAAGATGCGGGATTTCTGTGGAACGATACGATTGAGAAGAGAAGATTACATTGGGTGAGCTGGGAAGGTCTCTGCTTACCGAAGGCTTTGGGAGGTCTCAATGTCAAGAAGTTGAGAACGATGAATCTGGCACTTCTAGCAAAATGGTTGTGGAGGTTTGGGGATGAGAAAGATGCGTTGTGGCGCCGAATTATTCTTGAAAAATATGTCGAATCTCATTGGGGTTGGAATCCAGGCCAAAGGGTGATGCCATATGGTTCAGGAATTTGGAGTGGCATTGCTAACGTAGGTACTGACTTCAGAAAATGGATTTCATTCTCGGTTGGAAATGGTAAGTCTATCTCCTTTTGGGAAGACCATTGGTGCATGGATGGTGCTTTGAGGAATCGATTCCCAACGGTCTTTGCGATGTGTGATCTCAAAGAGGAGTGTGTAGCAGCTTTTGTGCGAGTGGAGAGCGATTGTAAAGGCTGGGATCTACACCTACACCGGTCTATTAACGATTGGGAGCTGGAGGAAGTAGGGGAGTTGTTGATGACAATAGGCGACTGCACTATATATGAAGAGGTAGCTGATCAGAGAAGGTGGGACACGACAGGCAAAACATACTTGGTCAGCGCGGCATACATGAAATTTGCTCAAACTAATGGGGTAACGGACTTTCCTGCTGCACTGGTATGGAGAATTGAAACCCCCTCGAAAGTGAATTTCTTAGTGTGGGCGGCGGTGCTAAGGAAGATTCCAACGATGGATTCTCTCAAGCATAGAGGGTTCTGCTTCCCGAATAGGTGTGAGATGTGCGGCTGCTGTGAAGAGACTGCTAGTCACCTTCTTCTTCATTGCTCGGTCGCTAATGAGGTGTGGAATTTCTTCCTAGGAGCCTTCAGCCTGCGATGGTGCTCCCCTAGCTCTCCAGCTGCTATGATCCTTGCTTGGAGTGGGTGCAGATTCTCTAAGGAGGGAAAGACCCTTTGGAGTCTCATCCCTCATGCAATTTTCCGGGTATTATGGAAGATCAGGAATGATGTTATTTTTAATTCTAAAGTTTACCCTTTTCATATAATTGTTCTCAAGGTGAAGAGTACACTGTATTATTGGGGTAAGGGTTTAGGGAGTTTAATCACTAATGAAACAAAGAAGGCAAAAATGATCTTAATGACATCATCATGATGTCAAACCACATAAGCCTTACAAATCATCCAATACCAAATTAATTATCAAAAAAAATACCCCCACCATTCAATACCTCCCACTTGTTAGTTTTATTTATTTTACTTAAAGAATTTTAGTGGGAAGAAATCTATAAAAGGGGGGAGAATGAAGAAGAGAAGGAGGAAGAAGGGGAGAAGTGTAGAGAGTTAGAGAATTGTATGAAGAAAGATATTTTGGGAGTGTAGTAATTTTGTAAGTTCTTTAAGATTTTCATCAATGAATACTTATTTTGTTATTAATTTTAGAGTTATGTCTAGCTAAATTTCTTTTCTAGGATTAAAGAGGAAGCTAGTTATGTGCATGCCATGATATTTAAT
>MVGT01000864.1:3218-16726 GCA_002174775.1 Macleaya cordata | reverse complement strand
TTCTGTTTCAAAAAAAAAAAAAAATTATTCACGTTGTTCATTGGTACTATTTTTTTTTCAGTATATAATAAGAATTTTAATTAAAAAAAAGGAAAGCATGATGTCATGTTGATGTCATCGATAAAAAAAAATAGTATTGGTTTTTTTTATGATGTTTAGTTAGTTTTTAATTTTTAGTTTATAAAAAAAAAATTTAAAAAAAACGATACAGTTTCTATCTTTGTAATTTTTTGTATTTTAGCTATTTAATAAAAAAAATAAAAAATTGTATGGGATTCGATAACATCATCGTGATGTCACTGATTTAAACAAAAAAAAATCGGTACTGTTAATATAGGTGTATTTTTTTTTTGTAATTTAATTTAAAAAAAACTTCTTAATTTTTTTTTTGTACAATTATAGATACCTAGGTAATGATGGGTGATCCTTGTGTTTTTAGTTCTTTAAAAAAAAAAATTTTTGAATTTGTTTATTAGGGTACTTTTTACCATACCTATGTAGGTGGTCCCTTCTATTTTTATTTATTTTTATTTTTAAAAATTTTTATGTACTACTTTAAAAATAAAAAAAAAATTTAATTTTTTTTATCGTACCCATCAGAACTTGTATTCGATGACATCAGCATGATGTCATGCTGATGCTATTAGTTTTATTTTTTTGTTATTATTNTCTTTTTTATCGTACCCATCAGAACTTGTATTCGATGACATCAGCATGATGTCATGCTGATGCCATTAGTTTTATTTTGATTTTAATATTTTTTTTGTTGTTATTATTATTTTTTTAAAAAAAAAAAACATAAAAGGTACTGTTCATCAGTACCTTTCTAGCACTATTCACTTAGGATTTTTTATTTTATTTTTTATTTACTTTTTGTTGTTTTTGTTAGATTTTACACTTGGGTATTTGTTGTTTTTGTGTTGTGCAGGTTGAAGTGAAAACTCTCTAATTTGGGTAAGTCATCTTGTTAATAAAATATTAGAGAGTTAGATCTGTTTTTATTTTTTTTCTTTTATTTTTTGATTTTTTTTCAGTCTAGTTTTTTTTTTCTCTAAAAAAAAATTAAAAAAAAAAGATATGGGAAGTTGGTATCAAAATAACGATGTTTATAATTATTGGGATTCTCATCAACCTTATGAAAGTTTTGAGCTATATTTTAGAAATCCCAATGATTATTCACAGATGTATCAATTATCACAATGGAACAATGAGCAATTTTATTGTGATCCACCGACATCATCATCATCATCATATTTCTAGGAAAATAACAATTGTTTTCATCGTTATACATCTCAATGCACAGAGTCTATTGAAGCACAAAGTGACATAAGTGAAGAGACTAGTAGAATTTTAAATCAATTTTTGGATGTTGTCAATGTTTATGTCCTAAGATAAACAAGTATAAATATTGATATAATTCTACAAGAGTTACATGACATGAGAAATAATGAAGGAGATGAATGTTATTATGAGAACAGAGAGATTGTTACACCCAATGACCATAACTTATCCTATAGTGTTTTTAGTTGAACTTCTGATTATATTGATTATCATTCACCTATTTCAGAGGAGAAAATTTGGACTAGAGACACAATAGCTTTAGATGATGTAACATATCAATGTTATAATGATGATGACAACATGATGTTAGGGGAACATGTTTATTTTGAGAANATGTCTTCCGGTGGTGAGTTGAGTTTTTCGGTGCCTTTATAGATTTCTTCTCTTTCAACCGAAGTGAACCGAGACTCACTAGACTCTAACTCAGAATTACAAGAGATTATCTTGAGTTAATTTTTGACACGAAATTCGACAAACATAAAACATGGACCTTTCAGGAGCAAATATGAAAAGAAAAGGAAAAGAGGACAGCAGCAGAGCGGCTTAAAAAAAAATGGCATGTCGTCCTATCGGCTGTCGGCACAGAGCAGCAGCAGCAGCAGCTCTGTAAGAGAAGAAGAAGAGGAGAAGAAGAAGAGAAGAGAAGAAGAGAAGAAGAGAAGAGAACAGAACAGAAGAAAAGGGGGAAAAAAATTTTGACAGTCCACCGACAGTCGAAAGGAAGAAGAAGGAAAGGAAGAAGAAGAAGAAGGAGAGGAAGAAGAAGACGAAGAAGAACAGGAAGAAGAAAGAAAAAAAAACGTACCTATGCTATGCTGCGACCCTTCTTCTTCCTTCTCTCCCTTTCTCTGGTTCCTTCTCTCTCTGCTCGATAGATTTAGGGTTTTTTTTAAATTTCTTTACATTTGCAAAGAGACCGAGTCACGGCCGATTAACTCGCCGATCCAATTCAATGCAAAACTCGCCCGAGTCAAGTGAAAATAGCCGAGTTACTCGGCTAGAGCAAGGATCGGTGGCTCAGGGTGGGGTCGGCTCAGCCTAGTCCCGAGCCCCGAGTTACTCGCGAGTAACTCGGCGAGTCTGGCCGAGTCCGACTACATAGAACCTTAGGAAGGAGAAACTTAGAAATGAAAATGATGGAATAAATTATTAGGTTTGGATCATTTTGAAACATTAGGGTTTCATTGAAAATGAAATAAAAATAAAGATATAAATGAATCCGAAAATGAAATGAGAAGAGATGGTTGGGTGTAATTAGTAAAACTTAGATAAGAGGTGACCAAGTGGTGGGCCCTACTTGGGCTGCCTTGTGCGCCACCTAATTTAAAGGAAATAAGTTTCATAAAATTTTAGAATTCCTAATTTAGATAAACACCTAAATTTTAGTAATTTTCTAAAAATTGGATAATTGTTAGTATAACTACTAAAATTAAAGATAAATACTAGACCTTGATGAATAAGGAACGAATCTAGACCATTAGATTAAAGTTATCTAAAATTATTAAATCCTAACCATTAAAATAGTTTCCAAAACCTAAAATACTTATGTTTCCTTAATTATCTAAAACTTGTAGTGTTTAATGTGAACCATTGGTTGGTTTAGGGATTTAATCCAAGCCTAAAATAAAATAAAAAACTAATATCCCTAGTGTAAAAATTGGCCCATTATTAGAGAATTAAATTAGTTAGTTTAAAATAAGTAAAACAAAGAGATAAATATAAGAGTTAGAGATAAAATAGGATTAGAGATAGAGTTAGGGTAGGTTTTAGAAACCAAAAAGGGGGGATTGGAGTGGTCGAACCCTATATATTGGGGGCTGGTCGACCACCCCAACCCACGCCAAAAAATTCAACTCTTCAAGTTGAAAAAAAAAGAAAAAGAAGAAGAAGAAAACCCAAACCCCCCAAACCCTAGCTGATTTTACTTTCTCTCTCTCTCACTTCATCTCCTTCAAACCCAAGTTTGAAGAAGATTAAAACCCATTCAAGTTAAAGAAAGCTTGGAGTATTTAAAGAAAAAATAGGAAGAAGCTAGTCAAAGCCTCGTGGAATTTAAGCGAAAAAGGTAGGGAGAACCACTATCCTAAAACTTGTTATTTTCAAAATCCCCGTTTTATCGATTCATGTTTTCAAAGAGTTATTTTTTTTAATAAAACTATATGTTGCTTTTCAAAAGGTTTTCTTGCATAAAATTGCATGGTTATGGGTTTTGTGATCATGAGTGCTAAATTTAAAAACTACTACGAAGTTAAAGTGGAAAATGAGAGGTTTAAAAGAATCATAGTTAATGTGACGTTGTTTAGCAAAACTCTTAGTGATGTTGTCCCCGCAAGAGAGGTGAATTTGTGATATAAAATATATCTAATCATCAGTTGTCCTAGTGACGTTGTTTTTGTCTTAATTGACGTTGTATATGCCCTAGTGGCATCTCCACAAGAGAGGTTTATCCAGATCCGACCAAAAGTGACGGGGATTGGCGACCGTAATAGTCATTGGTAGGCTGCCGCAACTACCCTAAGTGGATTAGTTTAAAAAAGAAGAGTGTGTTTGTGAGGTTTTCAAAGAAAGAAAGTGGATTTTAAAGAGCATTAGTTGGGTGGGTTTTGTGGCAAAAAAAAGCTTATGGTTTTCTGAAAAAAGTGTCAAGTTGTCAATCTATATTTTGGTTGTACCTACTGAGCTTTGCTCACCCTACGTTTTTACCCCCTATAGGTACGAGAAGAAGAATAAGAAGTTTTACTAGAGAACTTGAGAAGAAACAAAAGAACTAGAAGTACGTACCAAGAACTTGAGACGGATGAATAAATAGTACTAGATTACATGGGATATGGGATATTTGATCTTTTCGCTTTATATGTTCTGTTTTGATTTAATAACAATGTCTTTGATTAGTTAGTTTGAATTTAAACAATGATCGATGATGAATACTTATGATATGTTTTGAATGAATTCAATAGCATGATGGTTTTGATTCATTATACACATGATGATTGTTTTGATATTTTCAATATGATGCTTGTGTTTAATTGATTTTCCACCTTCTACAATATTGTTTATTAGACTTTGATATAAAACCTAGGAAATTTCATCCCGTTCCGAGCCTAGGAAGTTGACGTTTAGACTACCCTAAGTTGGACCATGGTTGCTGGAAAGTCTAGATTTTCTGCAATGGTCTAAGTTGAACGCAGTTTCTATGTAAAACCGTAGAGAATTAGCTTCTGGTCAAACATAGAAGGTTTAGGTATATTTGTCTAGTTTCTGTAGAATCTAACCCCATAGCAATCCGAATATTGGTTAATGAGTAAAGGCCTAATATTCGCCACTGATGCAATAAACTCTGATTGCAACTATTTTAAATAGTTTTGGTCCTTAACCATTAGGTTTGAGGACATAAGTTTTAAATTCAAATAGGGTGATTAGTAGAGATTAAACCCAGAGAATTTATAGGTTTTACATAGTGTTCAACTAAGTATTAGGTAATCCCTTTCACCCCCAGTAACGCTCTGAGGCTTGAGTCGTGGATTCGACTCGAAAAGTGGGTTGTACCATTGGGAGTCCAGGGTCGGGGTGTTACAGTTTGTGTGAATGTTTTAGAATAGAAATATGTTGTATTTTTTGGTTTGTTCTTACCAAAGAGACGTATACGAAAGAGATTGATGCCTTCAATAAAGTAATATAATTTTACTCAAAGCAAAAAAGATCCGGTTGTTTTTTCATAAGATTTTTTAATAGATAGATGATTTTCTCTTTTTTATAAGATCATCTATTTTTCCATGTTTAGTGTTTACATCGACGAACTATTATTAAGATCGTCTATTATGAAATGAGCCTTGTTTTTTGTTTCCAAGATCAATCTCGAATTGTGATTATTTTCTTTTTTGGGGTACTTAAGGTATCCTTTCTTTTCTTTTTGGTTGTGGGCTTCATGTTTTTTAAGCGTATTAGTGTTTTCATGTTTAGATATGATCTAGGTTTCATAGTTTTGTTTTCTCTTTTCAAGTTGTTGTCAATATAATGAACCTTTATCATACAAATGGTCATTTCCGGCATAATACCTCATGAGTTATCTCAAGTGGCTTACTTGTGCTTACCATCTTCTTTATTTTATTTGGATCATGTATCTATATTTAGAATGCTAAAATGCATACTATCTTCATTGATGTTTGAGTTCCTTTTCCATCTAATGGACCCTTTATGTTATTTCTTTTTGTTGGTACTTCAGATTCTGAACAAGGTAACTTGACTAAGGTTACCCACTATCTATCATCTTTGCTTATGGTTCGACCTAGCGCTAATATCTTTCTATCATCATTTAATGAAATGAAGAAAAGGCAGTAGCTGAATCTTGGTAAATATTTGTTATATTATTGCCCCATTCCAATTGTAGGTTTTGAGTATTATTTAGTCTCCAATGTCTTTTATAGTAATTATTGGTTTGCTTATATTATTTTTTTAATCAATGTTTTCAGTATTGAATGGAAGTTGGAGATGGAAGAGAAAAAGTGGAGTGTTCTTAGGGGTTTAATACAATCAGTATACATATAGTGTTTTTAGGGGTATTGTTTTCAAGTTTAAATTTTCATCTACATATTGAATCTGTCTTTGCTACTGTTAGTTTATCATTGTTACACTTTGCTACTGTTAATTAACATACATATTGTGTGTTAATTTCTTTCTTTTCATAGAGATAAATGCATGGGTGATAGAAAGTGATTCCTTAAAACTCTAATTCGAATAAAGAGCCAGTTTAACTGTTTTGTGGGCAAATTATTTACTGTTGTTTGGTTTATTTCTGTCTAACTAAGCTTGGCCAAATTGTACTGAGATCAACTAAATACAAGCATAAATACAATAGTTTGCAAAAATTTCTAATTACAAGCATTTTTTTGAATGATGCTCATTAATAATGGTTCTAATTGACGAGTCATATGCAATTAAATCCTATGGCTGCAATTTATTTTGAAACTAATTATTTAGAGTGTTTTCTTCTAGAATCAGGTATCTCTCTCTCTCTCTCTCTCTCTTTTGATAGAGATTAATTATTCAATTGAAGAATCACCACTTTTTATTTGGAAACATGAAAGCAGATCCAGTAAGAAAAAACTTTGGGAGAGTGACCAACACCAAAATTTCTTAGACCAGAATCTAAAGGCGTATTACAAATAGTAAACCATCAAGATATACAAATCTGAAACTATTCCAAGCTTTAAGTTGGGATAAATAATGCAAGGTTCAAAAGCTCTACATTGGAAGGGACTGCCAAGGCATTTTTGGATTTTTGAATAAGGGAGGAGTAACAACAAATGGCTAAATCAAAATATTCTTAGCAAATTACTTGTAAATGATAGCAAAATTAATATTAGGTAATTTAGGCTATAACCCTCTAGCCTTTTTTGGGCTTGTTGAATATATTATGCTTGCCTGCCAAGTTTTTTTTATGATAAGGACCTATATCATTTGAGTAATTTGGCCATAGAAAGAAGCTTATGTAATCAATTTGCAAGTTTTGAGCTCCATGGTATACATGGTGAGAGTGGTTCCAGTGCCATCACTAATAGGTTATTGAAATGGAGAAATATTTTGTAGTGTGCTCTTGATTTTATATCATGTACAATGTCATTATCAGGTGATCTCTTCTCTTTGAAAATAATACCTAAGAGGCTTGTAATTCTAAGTAGGTCTACAATCTATTTAAAGGTCTTCAAATGGCTTAAAATATTGGGGTCTAAAGTGGGTCTATTGATTCGCCGAATGGTTAGTATTTGTCATTAATGATCGCTGAAGGGGATCTAAACTGAGACTAGACTCATTTTAAAGTAGGTCTCAAAATAGCGTTAAATATTGAGGTCTAGAGTGTGTCTAAAGTGGTTCTAGAGTGGGATGAAAGTGGTTCTAACAGGGTGTAAATTGAGTCTATACGTCTCCGGATGACAAGTATTTGACATTAATAGGTCTAAAGCAGATCTAAAGTGGGTACACATGCTGTTTAAAGTAGGTATCCAAATGGCATAAAATGTTAAGGTCTAAAGAGGGTCTAAGTTGGTCTAAAATGTGTCTAAACGCTTAATGTAACGACCCGACCCTTGAGCCCATGACCCATACCCGGTCTACTAGACTCAAAGCCCAGTCCATAAGGAAAAAAAAGATTTTTAAGTCATACAATCACCTTTCTACTTCACAAAAATCAAATCCGTGTTTTTCAAGATCCAAAACACAGTAGAAATTTAATTCTAAGTCTAGTCCAAATTGAAATGTAAAATTTTTTATTTATACGATAAGAATTTAAATGTTCTATACTGGTTCAACAATACTCAATCTATGAAACATAAATTCTTACTTACAATTCAATTCAGTAAACAAATGATTTCAATAAGAGAGAGAGATTTCATCAAGATCAACCTCAAATAATCCACAACTTTCTCTCCATTATAGTTTCTCACATTTGAAAATATTTCTTTTAAAAATAGAAGTTTTTTCCAAGATTCATTCTTGGTTCATCAGAAAAGCATTTAAATTTTTTATTTATGTTCTAGATCAAAAGTACTCTCATACTATGGAGAAATATTTAATGAAAAACCACGTATGCATATCCTTTGCAGGATAAGGTCTATTTCTAAAGAGGAAAGAATACTACCATCATCTAATGATAAATTTGGAAATAATCCTTAACCAAATATTCTTAGAAATCAAATCATGCAATTATGAAATTCAAATGTCCCATCCCCTGCATAAGTAGTGGTATTAATAGTAGTATTCTATCGAAGTAGAATAACCTACTCCGTAATTCGAAACCAAGTAAAATCCTCGCGAATCTACGATCTGCCCGATTTCCCAACTCTTGAATTTGTGGATAGTAAGAGAAAAACAAATGAGTTTAAACTCAGTAGGAAGAACTATTTAAAACAAAATACATGTCTATATACTTACTCCACAACCCCTTTGGATCCTCATAAAGAAGAATCCAACTTACTCACCTTGCCTGCAACACATGTAATATGGGTAATAATTAACTTTACCCGTTACTCTCTGAGCCTTGAATGGCCTGAAAATGCTCTTGGGTATCCCACAAGACAACTCCAAGCCATGATAAGGTGTGTTCATGATCATCACCAAAATTTATGACATATACAGCTCATTCCACAATTCTGTTATGCTTTTTCACTTACGTGACAGCAACATTTATAACTTCAAATTATTGGGAAAAACATAAAATTTTACACCAAACCTCATATACATGCATTTCATGTCCCCACCATCAATACTGTTTAGCATTTGTGGCGTTTAATACTCCAACTATGACTGCCACGCTTTTTAAACCATGTGACAGTAACATATCATGGCTTATATCATCTTGAAAAGGTAACCAAAACATTCCCATAATATATATATACATTCCATATCGCAACATAATCATCATCACATGTTATCTTGCATAAATCATCGCATAAGCATGATGGAACAACATAAGCAATGCTTTTTAATAAGCTTACAACAACACAAAATAACATGTATATGCATTCAGCAACAGTACATAGCCAGAAAAGCGTGGTCTTTTTCACAGCTTTATTGTCTTTACGATTTTTAAATCTTACGGCTGTTACGGGTGCCACCCATGATCGTGAGATCGTTTTCCGCGGAGAACTCATCATGGGTATCGCCATAAGGCCGCCTAAAAGGCACGAATCATATAGATTCTATATTTCTCTTGTTTTCTTATTACATATTTTTCTTATTTCACAAGTGATCATGCACTCAACGTGTATTTTCTACACACAAACATGTAATATGCATGCAATCATCATCTTGATATAGATATGCATCACTATATAAAAATCAGCTAGTCATCATCATACATCATATTCACTTCATCATACTATTAGAAATAAAACTTCAAGTCCATGAAAATAAATATCCACATCAAGATCGATTTAATCATATTCACTTCATCATGCTATTGAATACAACTTCAAATTCATGAAAATAAATATCCATATCAAGATCGATTTGAATCAAGCATAATAGATTAATATGTACACATAAGATTATAAGAAAGTTATACAAATAAGCTTAAATTAGTCGTGATCAAGTTTGTGATTGGGAAGATGATCTCTCTTTTTTCTCTTTGGTTCTCCTTCTTCTTCACTTCTACCTTGGCTTAAGTTTAATAGAGGATAATGGTGTGTGAGGAGATAAGATTGTTTAGAGGAGGGGGAACGGATCGGCTAGCTTTATGTAGGTTTACTTTTTTTTTTCTTTTTTTTCTTTTCTAACCGAATCACCGACTCTAGCTCCCATGTTTCCTCTTTAGGGCTATGGTGCTGCCATTGGATCTTTACTAGGTGGAGTGTCTTGTTCCGAAGTTCTTGTGTTTTTGTATCCAAAACAAGTAAAGGCTTTTCCTCGTATGCGGTATCCTCACTCAACTGAACTTCCTGCTAGTCTATAACATGTGAAGGATCCGTGTTATATTTTCGTAGTATCGAAACATGGAACACATTGTGTACTCTAGTCAATTGTGGCAGTAGGGCAAGTCAATACGCTACTTCTCTGACTCGACCGAGTATTTCAAACTGTCCAATGTAACGTGGTGACAATTTCTCTCTTTTGCCAAACATTTTGATTCCAGGTCGTGGGCTGACCCTAAGGAACACATGCTCCCCCACCTGAAATTCAAGTTGTTTCCTTCGGTTATCAGTATATTGCTTTTGTCTATTTTGAGCCAGACAGTTTCTATAGTTCGCTGCACGATATTTTGCCTCATCACGCTCTTTTCATTGACCTCGACCCAGAATAGAGATGTTATGCAAGGCCTTCCGTAAAGAGCTTCGTAGGGTGCCATGCCAATGCTAGATTGGTAACTATTATTATATGCTAACTGAATAAATGATAGTTGGACGCACCAGCTCCCTTGGAAATCAATCGCAAATGCCCTAAGCATGTCCTCCAAAATCTGTATGGTTCTCTCTGACTGTCCGTCTGTCTGCGGGTGGTATGCCGTACTCAAATGTAGTTGCGTACCCATAGCTACTTGGAAACCTTCCCAGAACTTAGATGTGAACAAAGGATCTCGATCTGATACGATAGATAATAGTACACCATGATGTACCACGATTTCCTTCACATACAAAACACTCAGGGCTGCTATTGTGTCTGTTTAGTGGGAAGAAAATGTGCAGACTTTATGAGTCTATCCACGATTACCCAAATGCTGTCAAAGTGCTATTTGGTTTTGGGTAATCCTTTCACAAAGTCTATATTTATGAAATCCCACTTCCATTCGGTAATATCCAGCTAGTTTAGTGATCCCGCTGGCCTTTGGTGTTCAATCTTCACCTGTTGAAATATAAGGCACACTGACATATACAAAGCCACGTCCCGCTTCATACCTTTCCACCAAAATTGTCTCTTCAGATCCTGGTACATCTTAGTACTCCCTAGGTGTATGGAAAAGGTAGATTCATGAGTCATTGTCAAGATCTCCTTCTTAAGTTCATCTTTGTCCGATAAACATATTCTTCCCTTGAATAGTTTCTACTCTGAGCAATTCTAGGCTCCAAACTTCGTAGTTTCAGTTCCTATCACCATTTTATAAGACCTCGAAAGAGTGTGCAAAATTTGGTGCAATTCTGAGGATTTCTAATTTTTGCCCAAAAATAGCTTGTACAACGTGGACCGAAACCCTTGAACTTCGATTCTAGGCGATTCTGGGGTCCAAACTTTGTGGTTTCAGTTCCTATCATCATTTTATAGGACCTCCAAAGAGTGTGCAAAATTTGGTGTCATTCCGAGGAGTTTGAATTTTTGCCCAAAAATCGCCTGTACAACGTGGGCCGAAACCTTTGAACTGCGATTCTGGGCAATTCTAGGGTCCAAACTTCCCGGTTTCAGTTCCTATTATCATTTTATAGGACCTCCAAAGAATGCAAAATTTGGTGGGATTCCGAAGATTTCGAATTTTTGCCCAAAAATGGTTTGTACGTGGACGGAAACCTTGGAACTGCGATTCAGAGCAATTTGGGGGTCCAAACTTCGTGGTTTCAGTTCCTATCATCATTTTATAAGACCTCCAAAGAGTGCAAAATTTGGTGTGATTCCGAGTATTTCGAATTTTTGCCCAAAAATGGCTTGTACAATGTGGACAGAAACCTTTAAACTGCGATTCTGAGCAATTCTGGGCTCCAAATTTCATAGTTTCAGTTCCTATCACCATTTTATAGGACCTCGAAAGAGTGTGCAAAATTTGGTGCGATTCCGAGGATTTCTGATTTTTGCCCAAAAATGGCTTGTACAACGTGGACCGAAATATTTGAACTTCGATTCTAGGCAATTCTGGGGTCCAAACTTCGTGGTTTCAGTTCCTATCATCAATTTATAGGACCTCCAAAGAGTGTGCAAAATTTGGTGCCATTCCGAGGAGAATTTTTTCCCAAAAATCGCTTGTACAACGTGGGTCGAAACCTTTGAACTGCGATTCTAGGCAATTCTGGGGTCCAAACTTCCTGGTTTCAGTTCCTATTATCATTTTATAGGACTGCCAAAGAGTGCAAAATTTGGTGCGATTCCGAAGATTTCGAATTTTTCTCCAAAAATGGCTTGCACGTGGACCAAAAGCTTTGAACTGCGATTCAGAGCAATTCGGGGGTCCAAACTTCGTGGTTTAAGTTCCGATCATCATTTTATAGGACCTCCGAAGAGTGTACAAAATTTGGTGTGATTCCGAGGATTTCGAATTTTTGCCCAAAAATGGCTTGTACAATGTGGACCGAAACCTTTAAACTGCGATTCTGAGCAATTCTGGGCTCCAAACTTTGCAGTTTCAGTTCCTATCACCATTATTTAGGACCTCGAAAGAGTATGCAAAATTTGGTACAATTCCGAGGATTTCTAATTTTTGCCCATAAATGTCTTGTACAACGTAGACCGAAACCTTTGAACTTCGATTCGAGGTAATTCTGGGGTCCAAACTTCGTGGTTTCAGTTCCTATCATCATTTTATGGACTACTAAATAGTGTGTAAAATTTGGTGCGATTCTGAGTAGTTTGAATTTTTGCCCAAAAATGGCTTATAAACGTTAACCGAAACTTTTGAACTGTGATTCTAGGCAATTCTAGGGTCCAAACTTCATAATTTCAGTTCCTATCATCATTTTATATGTCCTTTAAAGAGTGTGCAAAATTTGGTGTGATTCTAAGGATTTTGAATTTTTGCCCAAAAATGGCGTGTACAACGTGGACCGAAACCTTTGAACTACGATTCGAAGCAATTCTAGGTTCCTAACTTCGTGTTTTCAGTTCTTACCATCATTTTACTAAACCTCCAAAGACTGCGCAAAATTTAGTGCAATTCTGAAGAGTTTGAATTTTTGCCCAAAAATGGCTTGTACAACGTGGACAAAAATATTTGAACTGCGATTTTAGGCAATTATAGGGTCCTAACTTCGTGGATTTAGTTCCTATCATCATTTTATAGGACCTCCAAAGAGTGTGCAAAATTTGGTGCTATTCCGAAGATTTCGAATTTTTGACCATAAATGACGTGTACAACGTGGACCGAAACCTTTGAACTGCGATTCAGAGCAATTCGGGGGTCCAAACTTCGTGGTTTCAGTTCCTATCATCATTTTATAGAACCTCTAAAGAGTGTGCAAAATTTGGTGCGATTCCGAGGATTTTAAATTTTTGCCCAAAAATGGCTTGTACAACGTGGATCGAAACCTTTGAACTGCGATTCAGAGCAATTCGAGGGTTCAAACTTCGTGGTTTCAGTTCCTATCATCATTTTATAGGACCTCCAAAGAGTGTGCAAAATTTGGTGCGATTCCGAGGATTTCGAAATTTTGCCCAAAAATGGCTTCTACAACGTGGGCCGAAACCTTTGAACTTCGATTCTAGGTAATTTTGGGGATCCAAACTTCTTAATTTCATTTCCTATCATCATTTTATAGGACCTCCAAAGAGTGTGTAAAATTTGGTGCCATTTCGAGGAGTTTGAATTTTTGCCCAAAAATGGCTTGTACAACGTGGACCGAAACATTTGAACTTCGATTCTAGGCAATTCTGGGGTCCAAACTTCGTGGTTTCAATTCCTATCATCATTTTATAGGACCTCCAAAGAGTGTGCAAAATTTGGTGCCATTCCGAGGAGTTTGAATTTTTGCCCAAAAATC